>CANXYC011092814.1:0-55790 GCA_948193065.1 Aleurites moluccanus | reverse complement strand
CTTGTATTTACTTGAAATGTGCTAAAATTGTTTAAGCACCTTTAGTTGTGCTATTCTTTGAGTGTTGGGAAAATTCTTGTAAGGGATTTTTCTTTTTCTACTCTTTTGTATTTCTCTTGGGTTTGAGTGTGAGCCAAATAGGAAAAGACTTGTAAAGGTTTTAGTGTGAGCCTTGAAAACACTTGTAAGGTTTGAGTGTTAGCCAAAACACTTGGGTTTGATCTTGCACCCATAAAAGGATCGGTTAAGGGAACTCTCAAGTGTGATCTTGAGGAGTGGATGTAGGCAAGGTTGTCGAACCACTATAAATTCTTGTGTTCTTTCTTTTTCCCTTTCCTTCCTTCTCTTTGTTAATTTTTATTTGGTGATAATTCCGTAAACAACCAATTCACCCCCCCTCTTGGTTGCCAAAGGGACTAACAGAATCTATCCTAAACATTATCAGGAAATATGTAATAGTATTGATGACTAGAGTTGTCATAGATCTCTTTTGAAAAAGAGCCCATACAAGTCAAGAAATCCTTCATGGGGTGAATACAACTTTGAATAGCATAACTCTTTCTATTTTTATGTTAGAATTTGAGTTGTCTCTCCTTCTTTTTCAATCAAACACTTGCCTAGATAGCTTTGGTGGCCCAGCGTCTGCCTCCATCAGGCAGCGACAACCCTTACCCTCTCTTACAATGGTTCCCAAGAACTCATTTTACAAGATTTGGCGAGCGCATAAAAAAAAAGGGGATACTTCACAAAAAAACAATGGACATGTGACGAGTTTTATATTTCACCTCGGCATTACATAGTTACTTCTTTCATTGGCTCCCAAGAGAGAAGATTGGAGCAGTAGTGGAGCAGCAATTATCTGGTCAAGTAGCTTTCATTTTATTAATAGTTTGGTAGGGCTTTCATGGTATTGGTTCAGGTAAGAGATAAAGAGTCTAGCTAGATAGTTTGTGTGATGCGAATCCCAATCGACTTGCTCTGAGACCCAAGAACTTTACGCATGGTATGCGACCCCTTGGAAAGTCAAATCAGATTTGAACAAGAAACCTCGACCCAATAGCAACCTGTGCTAGAGAACCTTAGTATAATTGATGAACGCTATAAAGTGGTTAGTTTTGATAAGTTCAAAACGATTCTAGCAAGAACCAAAATTGAGAGTATTTTCTCACAAAGTTTATATTAATCAAAAGTCTTAAGTGTCTTCAATACATGGGTTTAGCTAAGTATTTATAATGACTTAGCTATATAAAAACCCTAATTTAAATTTCTTGATTAAGAATAAACTTCCTAAACTAGGGCAAGCTTCCTAAATAAGGATAAACTCCTAAATAAGATAAAAAATCAACTTAAATTCGTTTTGGGCTTTAAGTCAACATAAAAAAGGCCCAAAACTCACTAATTAAGTAATTAAAATATGTCTTTTTCAATCATGGGTTAAAATAAAACATAAGCAGCTCATCAAAAGATAAATATGTTCAACATACGACAATTCAAACTTAGAAAGAGTTGGATTTGTTATTTCAACATGGTAGTTCCTTCTTGAATACGAATCATGGTCACGAAGCTTGATTTATTTTCTTGAATGCTTAGATTGATGATTGACTCTTCATTACAATCTTCAATGGTAGATAAATTATTCCACAAGCCTCGAATAAGTCCATTGATTGAATCTTTGAACTTCCTTCTTGAATAAGTCCATTTAAAATGCATTGGATCCTTACTTTACTTGTTTGTAGTACTTTGATTTGCATCAGGACTACTCCGTTTTCTTTGTATTAGGCCATTGTGATGATGTTGTTGTTAAGGATTTTTTACCTGCTAATCATTTTGCTAAATTTAGCAGGGACAATCTTTTGTGCTGACAAATATAGCAGAAAGGACTTTCCTCCTGGCTTTATTTTTGGTTCTGGAACCTCTGCTTATCAGGTTGGTTTTATCTAAACTTTTTACTTGCTTTGTCTGCTTGAAACTTGAAAGAAAGAAAATTATAATGAAGTTGAAATGTTTGAAAGGTGGAAGGGGCAGCAAATGAGGATGGGAGGACTCCTAGCGTTTGGGATACATTTGCTCGCACGGGTCAGATTCTTCCTTCTTCATTTTCTTCTTGTTCTTATATCAGTATCAATGATTAGTTTTTGTGATTAAGTGCCTAAGTTTTCTAGATGAAATTCCAGGAAACATGAACGGGTCAACTGGAGATGTGACAGTTGATGAGTATCATAGATACATGGTAAATAAAAATGAACTTAATATATATATATATATATAATTGATACCATTTTAGATGTTACTACAAGAAGTGATATTTTTGTTGTTGTGATGATGCGTCTACTCCAGGAAGATGTCAAAATCATGATTGAAACTGGGTTGGATGCCTACAGATTTTCCATCTCATGGCCAAGACTTATCCCAAGTATGATTATTTACTGATTGTAACACAATATACGAAGCAGTGAACAAATTAATGAAGTTGCTTGTAGTTTATTTACTTTATTGATTAAATAATACTTAAACTTCTATCAGACGGAAGAGGACCTGTCAATCCAAAGGGCTTACAATATTACAACAACCTCATCAACGAACTTATTAGCCATGGTTACTGCTAAAGCCTGAAAACTTCCAAAAATAAACAAACTTGTTTATATTTGTTTTGCTTTCATTATTATATTGTTTTTAATTTTTTTTTTTTTTTTGTGATAAATTGCAGGAATCCAGCCACATGTTACAATGTACCATTATGATCATCCACAGGCGCTTGAAGATGAATATGCAGGATGGGTTAGCCGAAAGATTGTGTAAAGAACTTAACACTTTTATTTGTTACTTTATGCTAGAGGGTGATGAAGATGACAGAATCTATATAATATGCGGATGCAGGAAGGATTTCACAGCTTATGCAGACGTGTGTTTCCGAGAGTTTGGTGATAGGGTTAAGTATTGGACTACTCTTAATGAGCCCAATGTCCTTCCCCTTTTCAGTTATGATGTAGGAATGTTGCCTCCTAATCGATGCTCTCCTCCATTTGGACTTAACTGTTCTAAAGGCAACTCCACATCTGAGCCATATTTGGTTGCTCATCATCTCTTGTTGGCACATTCTTCAGCTGTGAGATTATACAAGAAAAAGTATCAGGTCTTAACCTCTTTTTATTCTTCTAATCCTTTTTTCTAGTTATCCGGAAAATTTTTTAAAATCTTCATCCATCTGAGTTCTGATCATGGTCATAGTGGTTCAGGGCAAGCAACTTGGGCTTATTGGGATTAATCTTTTCGTGCATGGGGCTGTTTCTCTAACAAACTCAACAGATGATGTCCTTGCAACTCAAAGAGCCAATGACTTTTTTGTTGGCTTGTAAGTTAAAAATTAAAGTTTTTTTTTTGGACTGGTTTGATTTGTCTCACAAATAAAAATATGCAAATAAATGGCTAAATTCAGTAAATACCCTCCCGAGTTTATTTTTGAATATTGGGATATTTTCTTAATTCTTTTGGCTATTTGTATTCTATTATCTTTTTCCAGGATAGCGAATCCAGTGGTGTTTGGAGACTATCCTGAGACAGTAAAGAAAAATGCAGGTTTAAGACTACCAGCCTTCACCAATCAAGAATCCAAACAGATTAAGGGTTCATTTGATTTCCTGGGACTGAATCACTATTTCTCAGCACAGATCAAAGACAACTCCGCCAGCCTCAAGTCAGAGCACAGAGATTTTAAAGCAGACATGGCAGCAGAGCTGATATGTAAGATCTATTCAATACAAGTTGGAATATGCACTGTTTGGTTATAACAGAAAAATTGAATTAGACCAATAAAATTTCGTTCTCAATTTCATTATTAATTTTTTAAAGTTTCAGTTAGCTAAAAATAAGTAATTGATTTTTTTATTAATGATACGAGTAACTAACACACACAAATTATTATTAACATTAAATAAAATATAATTTGTTAATATATAAATTATAAATTATATCTTTTATTACGTTAAAAAACTGAACTTGAATATTTAGATTCAATTAGGTTCAGATTTTAAGAGGTTTGGTTCAGTTAATTGACTGTTATCTCCTAATTACAAGACCTGTAATTTGAGGCTCATTCTAGTTACTTCACTCATATTTCCAAGGAAAACCTGCAAATCTGATATTAATCTAACAAGCTGGGCCTGCATCTGACTCTTTTTTTTTTTAATTGGAAATTATGTTCGTTGCAGCAGTTGATCCGGATGATTCAGAATTTGAGGTAAGAAGAGTCTAACATGCATGCCATTAATAATTTTAATCCTATTTTAAATTATATATGCATGTTTTTGTATCAGTATCCTATAAATCCATGGGGTATGCAATTAGTGTTGGAGTACTTCAAGCAAGTTTATGGCAACCCACCTATTTACATTCATGAAAATGGTCTCTCTGTTTCTCTTTCTAAATACCATTAAATATTATCACAATTTAAATAATAATAATAAAAATTATTGTTCAAAAGAAAATTGATGAGAATGGTATTTTTGTTGAATTGCAGGGCAGAGGACCAAACGTACTTCATCCTTGGAAGACACTTCAAGGGTGAAATATATGTATGCATACATTGGAAGTGTGCTTGATTCCATCAGGTATTTTTTTTCTTACACCTTATGTTGAGTTCTATATCACCTTTTTTTTTATTTAATTTACAATAAATCGTTCAAAAAGAAAGAAAATCTTTCGATTAATTTGAAATGATAAAATTTTTTTCTGATATAATTTTCTGAAAATGATATAATATCAATTTCCCTTTACTTATTTTTCCGTCATTTAAAATTTTGGAAGGAATGGATCAAATACAAGAGGCTATTTCACATGGTCCTTGATGGATGTGTTCGAGTTTTTGGGTGGCTTTGAACCATGTTTTGGTCTTTATTATGTGGATATAGATGACCCTGAATTAAAAAGACAACCTAAGCTCTCTGCACATTGGTACTCTCAATTTTTGAAGGGAAAAACAGTGGGAGAAGATGGAGTTATTGAACTTCCACAACATTTCTCAGCATTGTCTGGCACTCAGTAATCTACCTACCTACATTCAATTGGCTATTTATTATGAAGTATACTACTATATTGCTTCAAATGAAACAAAACCTGGCAAGTATTTATTGTTAATTATGTCCCTGTGGCAAACATGTAATATGTTGAAAGAAGGATTGATATGATAGGTTTACATTTAATGGAAAATAATATTCAGAGAATTTATTTTTTATTTTTTATATCTGTGCATAACATTTAATACCTTCCAATGCCGTTTGACTTCTTTTCAAATAATTTGGTATATTGGGACATTTCATATGACATTAGATAATAGATTGACATAATGTTAGGTTTTTTGGACTTGCATCCATTGATGATATGTTAGGGTTTTTTGGACTTCCATTCATTGATGATCTAATTAATTGGGCCTCCAGCCACTACTTTGGCTGTTTGTGTTTGCCTTGACTTAACCCTTTTTATTTTGTTAACCTATAACTTTATATGTTACTATTATATTTTCTGATTGCCCCATATGGGATTTGTCCCACTTTCCTCAAATGCAACTAGACTAAACTTCCTTCTTGCTCCAGTTGTCACTTGCTCATTTTGTGCAATTGTTACAATCCTTTTCTCTGTGTTACTTCAAATATGAAAGGAATGATCAAATGCAAGATTGTATTTTCAGGGTCCTTCTTGGATACTTAAGATTTTTTTTTTTGAGTTATAGGATGGCTACAATTCTAGTTAAGCTTATATCTAGATGATCCAGAAGTAAAGATGCATATTAGTATTCTCATTTTCTTGAAGGGAGGAATGGTCAGTTCAGATGTAATTTTGTCTATTATTTGTGCAGTATGCATGAGCACAGGAGATTGAAGGTAAAAATTTCAATATTGACGGTAGATGATTGGATTTTGGAAATAATTTACTTTTAATTAAAAATTTCTCATCTGTTGGCTTGGGATCATTTTGACATTGTCAATTTTTTTTTTTTTAAATAAAAATTTTAAGCCATGAAAATTTCGTTATTTCTAGACCAGAAAAATAGACGGACAGAAAGATAAGTTGAAAAAAACACTCCAAGTGGCTTGCCTATGTCAAGAAAAGAATAAATGTTTTTATAATAAAAATAATTAATTATAATTTTATTCTGTAAAATGATTCTAACACATTAAATTATTTTTAATATTTTAAAAATATATTAACTCCCTCTAATGAATGTCATAATATATTATTAAACTCTTCCGTTTAATTTTATCACTAGTCAATTCTTAGTCAACTCTGTAAGGATAATAAAAAGATAAAAATGCTCTTATCATTTATTTTTAATTAATTACATTTTATTTTTTGCTCTAATTTTTTTTTAATATTAGAAAAATTATTTTCATATTTTTGACAAATTTTAAAATAAAAAATAAATAAAAATATTTTTTATTTTTATTTGTTATTTTTTATTTTAAAAAATAATTTAAGAATAAATTAAATTATTTCTTCTTAAATTTTTTAATACAAATAAAAAATTCATGTAAAAAATATTTTTTAAAATATATTTTTATCTTTTATAAATAAAATAAAAATATTTTTTAAAAATTTTAAAAAATATTTTTATTTTTAAATTTATTAAAAATATAAAAATATATTTTTTAATTATAAAAAAAATTTAAAATAAAAATAGAATGTAATTAATTAAAATTAAAATATAAGATAACCTAATAAAAATGAGAAAAAGCAGAAGTCATTATCTGTGCATTTGTTCTGGACACATCACTGACTGTCCTTTGTCAAATTTTCATTGCTTAGTGGTTTATAGCTCTTTACTGTGGCTGTAAGTGCTAAATGTAAATATTCCTTAGTCAAATCTTCATTTCTTAGTCGTTTAGCTCTTTACTTTGGCTGTTCATGTGGCTATAAGTGCTAAATGATTGATGTACTGAATAATCTATTAACTAGAAACGGAGCAATAAAGGATTGGTTTCTTCGGATTACACCGCTGTGATCAAGCTTTTGTGAGGATGTCTTTGTTAAGGGTTTATTATCTGCCAAGTGTTTTGCTTAATTTAGCAGTAGCAATCTTTTGTGCTGATAAATATAGCAGAGAGGACTTTCCCCCTGGATTTATTTTTGGTTCTGGCACCTCTGCTTATCGGGTCTGTTTTAATCAAATTTTTTGCTTTCTGTATCTATTTTAAACTTTTGAGACAAAGAAAGAAAGAAAATAATACCTAGTTGAAATGTTTAAAAGGTGGAAGGGGCAGCAAATGAGGATGGGAGGACTCCTAGCATTTTGGATACATTTGCTCAGGAGGGTCAGATTTTTCATTCATTTTCTTCTTTATTTCTTACATCAGTATTGTTTTTTGAGATTCATTGTGATATGATCCCAAATAAATTTTTGTGCACATTAAATTTTGATCAATTTTATCTAATTAATTTTATTATAATATATTTATGGATTATATACTTATGTTAAAATTAAATATATTAGTGAGTTTTGAATCTGTTTTGAATTAATATTAGCTTATAATCCAAAACTAATTTAGATTTTATTTTTATCTTATTTAGAAATTTATTTTTATTTAGGAAGATTAACCTAGTTTAAGAAGTTTATTCTTAATTAGGAAACTTAAATTAGAGTTTTCATATAGTTAAATTACTATAAATACTTAGTTAAACCAATGTATTTAAAAAAATTTAGACTTTTGATTAATATAAATTTTATGAAAATTTTTTTCAGTTTTGGTTCTTACTAAAAATCGTTTTAAACTTATCAAAACTAAGCACTTTGTGGAGTTCATCAAAACTAACCACTTTGTGGAGTTCATCAATTATACCAAGGTTCTCTAGCACAGGTTGCTATTGAGTCAAGGTTTCTTATTCAAATCTGATTTGTCTTTCCAAAGAGTTGCATACCATGCGTAAAAGTGTTGAGTTTCAAAACAAGTCGATTGGGGTTCGCATCAGTTTGATATCAAAGCTTAAGCTCTAAATCAAATTTGCTTATCTTTATTTTACTTTGTTACTATGTTTTCTTATTTCCATGTCTTTCCATTTCTTCCGTTCCTTTTCGTTTATATTTGTTTTTTTTTTTTCATTTTATGTCCCTTACTTATTTAAGTTATAAATATGTTTATTTTTACTTCAAATTAAAATTAGAAAAGAAATAAAAAAAATTCAATTTCATTGTTTTCGTTTGAGTTTATACCTTTTCTGTTTGAGTGCTAAAAAAAAAAAAAAAATTTTCCTTGTTTTCTGTTTCTATTTGTTTCCATATCTTTTTCGTACATTTCCGTTTGTTATCATAAATTATTAAAAAAAAAAAAGACACGAATGAACTTAAATGCTCTCAATATGAAACACTAAGGGAGTGAAGTGAGCTAATCACAATGAATAGCAAAACCAAGGACATTCAAGCAATTGACATTGCCTCTAAATTTGAGACCTTTGAAAAACACTTTCAAGTCATGAACTTGCACTTTAGAAAGATGAGAGAGAGAGAGAGAATGGAGAGTTTAGAAGATTTAGAGAATGGAGAGGTTAGAAGATTTATTCTCAAATAGACAAAATCCAAATACTCCAAAAACACCAAGGAAAGCAATGAAATCTAAAGAGGAGATGCTCAAGGATTATTATAGGAGAGTTTTCGAGAAAACTAACGAAGAGCGTGAGAGGTGGAAAGCCGAGAAGAGAGCTAAATGTCAAAGAAAGAAAGCTGAAAAGAAAGTGGCATCAAATTCATTAATAGAGCAACCTAAAGCTGAGATTAAGAGTGGTGAGATAGAAAGCATAATAATTTACCCCATCGAAGTCATTTGTGAATCGGATTGGGTGGATGAAAAAATTGAAGAAGAAAATAAGACTCAATCAATAAAAATTTTCATGAAAAAATTCCAGCAATTAAAACTCATTAAAAAATTTTAGAAGGAGAAAAAGATGATGGAGCAAAGGAAAATGACAGAGTAAAAGAAAATGATTTAGTTCACAAAAATAAAAATAATGCGGAATTTGTGGATATTTCTATAGTGAATTTTGTTTTGCCTATTGATTTTTTTGATATTTCTCCAACAAATTCTCAGATTCTTCAAACACTTCATTTGCTACGAGTCATCAAGGAGAAAAATCGACAAGTTTGTGTATTATTCTTATTACTTCAGCTATTTAAAGTTAGAGGACGAGTTTTCTCCAACAAAGGAAGAATGACACTTGCAAAGGAAATTTCAAATTTCAAAGATACCATAGCAAATGATTCGAGGACGAATCATTTCTCAAGAAATGGGAAATGATATGATCTCAAATAGAGTACTGTGCACATTAGATTTTGATCAATTTTATCTAATTAGTTTTAGAAATAGAGTTTTGAAAATGATGTTTAAAAAAAAAATAATGTTAAGTTTTTTTTTCCTGTTTTCAAAATAACATTTTGAATTAATCACTCAAACACTCAAAAATTTATTTAATCCGTTTAACATTTTTTAAATTTCAAAACATTATTATATGCTAATTTTATATAGATCACAAGAAATGAACATAAATTCATGAATCAATTAGTTGAACTTTCTGTTAAAAAGAAAATGTTGAGCTAAAATTTTATTAAATAAAATATTTTATAGTAATATGATTTGCTAAATAAATATTAAAATGAAAAGACTCTCAGAAATCTTTTAGCATTTAAATTTTATGAAAATTATTTAATATTTATGTTTGCTTAAGTTTCTGCAACTTCAAATTTTGGAAGGAATGGATCGAATACAAGAGGCTATTTTATGGTTCTTGATGGATGTGCTTGAGATTTTGGGTGGCTATGAAGTATGCTATGGTCTTCATCCTGTGGATCTAAATGGCCCAAAATTGAAAAGACAACCTAAGCTCTCTGCACGCTGGTACTCTCAATTTCTGAAGGGCACAACTGTTAGTGAAGATGGAATTATTGAGCTTCCGCAGCATTTCTCAGCCTTGTCTGGAACTGATCAGTAGCCTAACATTAATTTCTCGGTTGATGATCTAAAGATCCATATGGGATTTTATAAATTATTACAAAAGATGAACCCTATATAAATTTGAGAAAAAAAAAAAATAGTTAACTGAAGATTTAATTGCATTTTGTATGTTTTTGCAATTGTACTCTATTCCTTTGTTATGTGTCAATTCTACCCCAATTTTACTTTAAAGTTGAATTGAAAAATCGATATTAAAATTTTTTATACAATACTATCAATTTAATTATAAATTTCAATAGGATTAATTTGCTTTTTTCATTATTAAAGTAATAATAATTAAATTAATGAATTAAAAAATAAATTTGTAAAATTAAAGACTTCAATTAACTTTAATCAAAATTTAAAATATCAAATTGACAATATGATAAAAAAAATTTAAGAATCAATTTGACATTTTGAATATAATTACAATTAATTTTTTAAATTAAAATACAATTGATTGAAAAATATATAATTATAAAAATCACAAAATTTATGATAAATTTTATCTATTATGTCTGCATTAAGTAATTATGTATTGGTGAAGTGTGGCCAACTTCTAATTTTCATATTCAAATCTAAAGATAAGAATATAAATGTGATCTTTGTCCTCTATAGCAAGTTGCAAATTAATTGATCAGATTAAAAAAAGAAGTTTAATAGAAGTCATTTTTCAAGCTAATTAATTAACTTTGGTTAATCTATTAATTAATAAAAATTTACAGAAAATAACAAAAAGAAGGAAATTAAAAGAAAATAAAATTATAATTAGTCAGAGGTTGCGTAATCATTATATAATTTTCAACTTTTATTTAGGCAGAGAGTAGCAAAACACAAATTGACAAATGTTTTGAGAAAAGAGCAAAAAGGGCCAAAACTTGTCTGTTGATTAGAAAATTCAGTAATGGCATTGCCATAGGAGCCACTTGTAAAAAAATTGTCAGTAATATATACTGAAAGCAACATTCCAAGTTTTTCTCTTTGAATTTTGTGATGTGTGCCAATAGAAAACGCTCCACGTTCAACCACTTGCTATCTCCAAAATGACAGATGTGACTGCTTTTTGTCTTTTGAGTAATTATTCTCATTAATTGAAGTCCCAAATCCAGTAAGAAAAGACATGAAAGTATTGCCCTTCTGAGTTTTCTTTCTTTCTTTTTTTTTTCCTTGTGAAAATACAGCAAATTTAAGTCTTGACTCGATAAAATGGAAATTAAATTGTCTTACTGTGTATGTAGAGAAGTTAGCGTCACTCCTTCCGTGGCTGGAAATATCCGGTATATCCAACATTTTCGTAATAAGATCAATTAAAAAATATGAAGATCCTATATATTATATATTTAATTAAAATTAAATTGATTAAATAAAAAAAAAAAATTAATATATATATATAATCTGATATTTATTTTATATATGATAAAAATAAATATAATTTAATTATGACTAAATTAAAAATTTATATAAAATCATATTTGTTATGATATCAATTTAATTACATTAAGTTAAAAATTATATATAAAAAGAATATTTGAATCTACTTAAAATAGGTATAAAATATCGTTTTGAAGTTTAAAAATGCTAAACAATTTTTTGAGTATTTTGGTGATTAATTTTAAACGCAGTTTTTAAATTTAAAAATATAAAAAATTTAAGTTAAATATAGTAGTTTTTTTTGAAAATGACATTTTCGAAACTCTATTTTAAAAACATAATTTTTATCCAAACATCTCCATGATAAGCTATAAATATTTACTTACTCAAATTTTTACTTATACAATAGGATAACATGTAATAGAGTCATAATTTTGATGTCGAATAAATTTTGACATCAGGTAAAATTGAAACGAAATTATTAAAATTTTCTTAATTTTTTTTAACTCAAAACAACGTCAGTTTTGAGTTAATAAAAACGACGCCATTTTGATTAAAAATCGAAAAAAATAAAAAAAAATTGACCTATCCGAACTAGGAAAATCGGTTTCACTGGTTAACTTGCCGGTTCACTAGTTTTTTATCCATTTTTATGGACGGGTAAAAAAGGACTAACTAGCCGTCTTTGATTTAATTTTTAATTCTTTTGGTTCGATCGACCGGTTCAGTATGATTTTGGATAACTATGAGTATATCTACTGACATGACTAATTAAAAGGGTAGACTGTAATCTGAAAAACAATCATTGTAATTATATGCATCATTATTATAATTTATTATGCTTGAGAATGAGGATGTTAGGGCATTCTTACTTGTTAATTCTTACTCTAAATTTAGCTGTAGCAGTCTTTTGTATTGATACATATACAAGGGAGGACTTCCCTTCTGGCTTTATTTTTGGTGCTGCTACCTCTGCCTATCAGGTCCGTACATCAAATGTTTCTTTGCCTGCTTTGTAGTATTTTTCAATGATTCACTTAAAAGGTAAAGTTTATATTTTTCAGAAAGAGAAAGAAAAATGTTTTAATGGTATTTTTTAATTCTTGAAATTAAGGTGGAAGGAGCAGCAAATGAGGATGGGAGGAGTCCTAGCGTTTGGGATACATTTTCTAATGGTGGTCAGTGTCTTCTTCTATCACCCAATTACTGATTTGTTTTTAATGAATAAACTTTCGTAGTGTTTCTGGGTTAGTTTTTTGCCATTCTCAACCCTATAATCAATTGATGATAAATATGATTTAAGCTGTTACTAATTTTCTGATTATTATTCCAGGTGGAGATGTGGCAGTTGATCAGTATCACAAATACAAGGTTAAGTGTGATATAAATTGTCTCAGTTAACACTAATTATGGTGTAGTTTGTATCACTAAATACTCTGTTTGGTTTTTGGATATCTTGCAGGAAGATGTCAAACTTATGGCTGAAACTGGGTTGGAGGGTTATAGATTTTCTATCTCATGGTCAAGACTTATCCCAAGTATGGTTTCCTAATTGCAGCACTTGTGAAGTAATAAATAAAATAAAATAAATCAATTTCTGGTTTAATTGGGCTTTAATCTTTATATATGTTATCTCTGACAGAAGGAAGAGGACCTGTCAATCCAAAGGGCTTGGAGTATTACAACAACCTTATCAATGAACTCATTAGCCATGGTTAGACCCATAAATTAACCAAGTTTTCTGGGTTTTTTAAGGATGCCTTGTCACTTTAAACTGTATCTTTTTTTATTCCTTTTTTGATGAAACAGGCATCCAAGCACATGTTACTTTGTTGAATTATGACTACCCACAATCACTTGAAGATGAATATGGAGGATGGGTTAGCAAAAAGATTGTGTAAGATACTTTTGATTCTTTTTTTTAATTTTATTCCTGTTCTTTGGGAACGTGATGCAATTAACAGAAATGTCTTTATGTGGATACAGGAAAGACTTCACAGCTTATGCAGATGCTTGCTTCAGAGAATTTGGTGACAGGGTTTCAACTTGGTCAACTATAAATGAGCCTAACGTTTTTGCACTGGGAAGCTATGACCAGGGAATAACAGCACCAGGAAGATGTTCTTTTCCATTTGGATTCAATTGCTCCAAAGGCAACTCCTCCTATGAGCCATACTTAGCAGGTCACCATATGCTCTTGGCACATGCATCAACTGTGAGACTCTACAAGAACAAATATCAGGTACCATCTCATCAATTTTCTACATTTATCTTCCTAAGAAAATATTTTCTATGTTTGATTAAACACATCGATACACAGGGCAAGCAAGGCGGAACTATAGGAGTCACCCTCTATGCATTATGGCTGGTTCCACTAACTAATTCCACAGAGGATTTAACTGCTACACAGAGAGCTAAGGACTTCTATTTTGGTTGGTAAGTCAACAAGGTACTATATATATATAATTTGAAATAGTAGCTTATAATCCTTCATGAACTGGGTTTGAAACCATTAACACTGTCTTGCAGGTTCTTAAATCCATTAGTATATGGAGATTATCCAGCAGTAATGAAGAAAAATGTAGGCTCAAGACTTCCAGCCTTGACCAGAAAAGAATCCAAATTGGTGAAGGGAGCATTTGATTTCCTAGGACTTATACATTACACCACAGTTTATATCAAGGATAACTCGAATAGTCTGAAAATGGAAATCAGAGATTTCAATTTAGACAAGGCAGTAATGGAGTTGTGTATGTTCTTGACAACCCATTAATAAACTAGACAATTCTTGTTTATGCATATGGAACTGGAATTAACTCTATTCATTTTATGGTTCTGGCAGTTGACCCAGATAATCCATATGATATATTCCCAAAAGAGGTGAGCTGAGAGAGTTGGTACTGCTTGGTATTTTGTTGCATTACTAACCAGTTCTGTTTTTTTCAGCTTCCAATTAAACCTTGGGGTCTGCAAGGAGTATTAGAGTATATTAAGCAAACTTATGGCAATCCTCCCGTCTATATCCATGAAAATGGTCTAGGTACTGCACATAATTCTTCATTGGACGACAAATCAAGGGTGGATTATCTACATGCATATATTGGGAGTATGCTAGATGCTATCAGGTTTTCTTGTTTTTGCATCAATCTTGATTATAATATAATCATTGATTGATTTGAGGAATTTTTGTTTTTTGATTCAAGAAATTGATATTTTATAATCCTTATCTAATTCTTTTTTTTTTCTTTTTGGTTTTAAATCTTGAAATTGTGAAGGAATGGAGCGGATACAAGAGGATACTTTGTCTGGTCATTTTTAGATGTATTTGAGTTATTGGGGAATGGCTTTAAATCTAGCTTTGGCTTGTACTACGTAGACGTGGAAGATCCAAATTTGAAAAGAAAACCCAAGAAATCTGCACATTGGTACTCCAACTTTTTGAAAGGAACCATTCAACTTGAGGGAGAAAATTTGTCCAGTCTTGCTCAAGAACACTTGTTTCAATAAGCTAATGTTGTAAATGTTTTGTAGTTGGAAGCAAATAAAATATAACAGTATAAACAATAATTCGTTGCTTCACAACTTTCGCTTGTTAATTATAACAAGATCCACGTAATGCCTATACAATCTTAATGAGTGTGTCAGCCAACCTCTGTTATTGTGGATCTAGCAATCCTTGTATTGCCAATCCTTCAATTCATGTATTTATCTGTCATGTATGTCTTTTTCGTTAAGAATAAAAGAAAAGAGAAAAATAAAAAAAAAATAAAAAAACTCTGTAAGACTACAAAATTGCAGATGTTTAACTGCTTTATCTTTTCACAATTTATTCGCATTTATTAAAGCCTGAAAGCTCCAAACAATGATTTATTTTTTCTTTCTTTCTCTTAGCATGCTAAACTTCCAAACAAAAAAAATCAAAGATAGAGACTTTGATTTAAAAAAAAAAAAAAAATAGAGACATGGTTATCAGTTCACCACCGCCAACGACAACGCCAATGACCTGTTTTCTTCTGCCCCTGGAAGAACCTGCTGCAAAGTAACGTTGGCGTAAACACCAATGCCATGTCGGACTTCGGTCATCGGACTCCTACACTTTTTCATCCACTGCAACAATCTCAAACCTTTAAAATACTCTATTAAAATATTGTCGATCACCACGATCTCTATTTCTGCAAACTGCAACATCCCTTGTCGCCAATTCTTTATTAGGAATTGGGTTTATTTCCTTATAGTTGATGCTTTTAAAGGGTTAAGGATTACTGATTAGAATTCCGCGGTTACAGTTCAAGTTCGAGTTCTGCAGAGGTAAAATTTTGAATTTTTTTCTCTGGTTATATTATTTTGTCGTAGGCCATCTCCAACCATAAATATAAAAATACAGTTAATATTATGTCATTTTACAGTTTATATCACATCAAACAGTAATTTCATCCCCAACCATAACTTCATTTTTAACACTATTTTTTACACCAAAAAAGAATATTATTTTTATATTCTTTTTTATTTATTTTATATAATTTATTATAATTTTTCAATATTTTATAATATTTCACTAATTGCTCATAAATAAATATATTTTATATATTCATTAAAATTTATATAATTATTAATTTAATAAAGTGATAATATAACAAATTAAATTATAATAATTTATTAATTAAATGATTCATTTACTATTAATATATTATTTATAATATATTAATACATTAATAAAAAGAATTAAAAGACTTATATTTAAAATTCATTATTTATATAAATTAAAAAATAAATAACAAAACTTAAAAAAATATGAGCTTATTTGTAAAATTATTATTTTAATTATAATATTTTTATACATATAAATTAAATAAAAAAATGAAAAAAAAAATTGCAGTTGATAATCAGTAAAACACCAAATTGGTGTTTTACTGTGCATCAGAATGGCGCACGATTGGAAGGCTACACGCCATTTTGCCGTGTTATTGGAGATGGCCTAAGTGTTCATAAAAAATTTCCTAAATACTAAAACAGAAAAATCTTTTGCAGAAGGAAAATGCCATAGGAGAGTAATTTTGGAATGTGAAGATAATGCATTTCTTTACCAAAACTTGGTAAGAAAATCAGTATACGGCTTTACTTGTGGCTTAGCACTTTAAATAGTTAAATTTAAAGAGCAAATAAATTGACGTATTTGCTGTTTTATCTTAGAAAATTCAGTAATTGAAAAACAATCTCATAAAAATTAACCATAAAACTTTTTATTGTTAAAAAGGTAAGAATTGTAGAAAAGGAAAAAAAGAGAAAGCAGAAAACAGCTGGAAGTAGTACGTAGATAGTGATTGAACAATATATGTGGAATATTGAAAGAGACTTGTTATTTGGTTCCAACTTCCAACTCATATATCATTAAAATGATTCTTCTTACAACTTTAAAAAATGAATACTGCCCATCAAAAAATAATGGACCTGAGTCTGAGGGGAACCCTCATTTTAGACTTCGACTCTTTTGCTAGTACACTCTCAGTGCTTAAAAATTAAGTTATAAATGACCCAACTTGATGGAGTTGGGTCCTCAAGTATCTGTCTCAAATTTATTGGCTTATATTGAAATCTTTTAGAGGAATAAGAATTATGGAGATCTAAATTATTAAAATATTACATTATAAGGCTTATCCGACCCGTAAGATTAGTTTATAAATTGAAGTATGTAAATTAACTCACAACAAGTCTAATTATAAGATAGAAACTCTGTTATTTAATAATCACATGAAAAAAACCTAAAAATAGTTCTTTTAGATCTCAAGCCAACACGGTTTCATGAAAAGTTTCAACAAATACGAGAAAAAGGTTCATGAAAGAACTCAAAAAGGTTCATACTGAGAATGGGAGGGGTAATATTATTAAAGTCTATAAGTGTTATTTCTCAATTTTTTTTAACTAAATGAAATAAGGATAAGAGTAACTGAGTCACATAAAAGATTAAAAAGCAAAAAAGGCCCAGAGAGAAGAATCCAAAAAGAGGAACAACAATTTGCTTGGGAGTTTTAGAATGACAACAATTATATCAAAGATGAAAAGACTGTCCCATCTTCCCCAACTACTTTATGTCATTGTCTCATTATTTTTATTTATGTCAATGTCTAGGAGACATTTGCAAATTTCATTTTTAGATCTAACCCAATTTATTGGTCCAGATCAATTAAACTAAGCTAAGGTAAGCTAAATTAAGATAATGAAAAGGACAATGAGGATTCATATTGGCCTCATAAGACTATCCATATTTAACAAGCAATTAAGCAAACAGGTCGCGTGCAAAATGATCACACCTCAACTCTCCCCTCCCAATATCTTAACCACCATGTCTATGTTACTACAAGGTTGGTCCAGCAAAGATACAACCAAAATCTCAACAAGTATCACAAGTAATTGTGGGGTATTCTCATGGAAACTATGGGTGATATTGGGTCCTCCACTACCTAACGAAACAGGGTATGTCTCTGCATCATGCGTGTTGTATTATTGGTTCAATAATCCAATTAAGGCACTATTTCATTATATCATGCAATTTTTGTTAATAGAAATAGACATTTTATACATATAGATAGATAGATAGAACTCATAATGTGTCTCAACTAAATCCAATTAGGGCACTATTTAATTAATAATGCAAGTTTTCACTCAATCAGAAGTAATAGATTGAGATTTTTTTTTTTCCCTCGTAGCTTACAGTTAAAAACAAACCCTATGAGAGAGAGTACAAAATACATGATGGATCATAGAGAAGACCCAACAATAAATACATAGAGATGATCATAAAATTACACTAAAAAAATAAAATTTATAATAATAATAATAATATTAAGATCTATACAATTTCTTTTAACTCGTGATGATATCACAATTTGTTTTTACCTCGAAGAAACTGGATTCAGAGCTCTAGCAAATCCATTCATGGCTCCATACCCTTTTGAACTAAACCCCAAGCATCCTAGTAATCCTTGTCTATAAGGCAAAAAAGTCTTCTTTCTCATCTCCTCAGCCTGTGCTTTACTTGCTTTATAATGCAATTCATGAGGTGATGTTGATACTCTTCTTTTCCCTACTCCATTCACTGGCCTTTTTCCTTGCCCATTACCCTTAACTTTCTGATTCTCCATTGATACACTTGACCCATTGCTTATAACTTTGTCTTTTGAGGAAGGAACTTGCATACTTCTTGTTGTTGTGTTGATGGATTTCTTTTCCTTTGCCGGTGAAAAAGAAATATTAGACCAGAATTTGTTATTGCTTCTCCCTTCACTTTTGCTTCTGTAAAGAAAATCTTTCAAAAAAATCCATCTTTTTGAGTTCCTTCCAGCTGATGATGATCTAGAAGTGGATGCAGAAACTGAAGTAGTTGTTGATTCTTCAATCTTAATACTAACATTTGCTTCTAAAGAAACTGAATCATCACAAGACTCATCAATGGAGTCATAGATCTGGTTTTTCTTGTTATCTTTATCATCATTAGCAAATTCAAAAGAAGTACTTCTTAACGGAGACATAGATCTGGTTCTTCTCCTCAAAGATTTATCACGCAATCTCAGATCTCTGCCTCTTGTAATAGAAGTGGCAGCATTTTTTATTTCCAAATTCTCATCATCTTCTTCATCTTTTTCCTCATTTTCAAGATCCAATAATGGAGCCAAAATTTGGGGTCTTTCCAAATGGGTAGAAAGCTTCATAGGACGGATCTGCCCATTCAAGAACAACTCATCAGCAGAGCTCATAGAACCAGTTTGACCAGAGCCAGTAGAGCCGAGTCTTGCAGAGAATTCAAACTCATACCCAGTAGGGACAGTAGCATTATCAGGCGAAGAAACAGCAGAAACAGAGTAAGAAGAAGCAGTAGTGGTAATGGCGAAATGCATAGGGCTAGCAGGACAACTATAAAAGAAACCACCATTACTAGGTCCACGGCCAGGGCTAGAAGGAGCACTAACATAAGGAGTAGAGCAAGTGCTGTCAAAGTCTTCAGAGAAGAGATGGGTTTGTTCGTAAGAGATAGAGTTGCCATTGTTGGGGTTTTGAAGGTCTGGGGTAGAGTTTTGGCCATTTTTGTTGAGCTCCATTATGTGTGTTAAAGGTTACCGTAAGAGAGAAGTGAAACAGAGAGTAATGATGGTATTGGCAATGCCCCCTGTAAATACTAAATACTAATACTAACATAAACACAGAGACACTCTTATTACGTTTGCCCTTCAACTCCTTTATTTATATCCTTTTCTGCCATTCTCTATTCATACTCCGTACTACATATATCAACCACACTAATAAAAAACCTTAATCGTACTTTTTTTCCACCATAAATAAGAATTTTTTTTCATATTTATAAATCTTTTAATTTCAATAAATATTTTTTATACAAAAATTAATTAGTCAAACTTATGAAAATAATTTTTTATATAAAAAAAAATAATATTTTTAAAAATAATATTTTTAAAAATAATTAATTATATATTTGTGTTTGATAAAATACAATTTAAAAACTGCTTATAAACTTATAAAGGTATTTTTATCTATTAATTTTTTAAAATTAGCTATGCGTTTAATCTAAAATTCAGCTTTCCTGAAAAATTTTAATTTCTAACTTATCCAAATATCTGAATTTTAGTTATCTATATAATTATTTTTATTTATTTTGATATTTACCAAACACTATAAAATAAACTAAAATCAGATTCTCATTCAAAAAAATTATTTTTTCTTTTTCAATGCCAAACGATCACTTAGTATATCTTCAATCAAATAAGAGAAATAAATTTAATACAACGTTTAAAAATTACAGTGGGATACCACTTCACTGCAAAAAAAAATATATATATATATATATATATTATTCTTAATTACCCTTCAATCTTTAAAGATATTTTAAATTTAAATTTCAATAAAATTTAATATATAATAATATAATAATTTAGCAATGTGATATAAATAATAATTATCATTTGCAAATTTATAAATTAAGCCATACATAATATTACATTATGGATTAAAAAAATAAAGGAAGAAGATGTAAAAAAAAAATTATAAATGCATGTTCTATAAGTTAAACATTTAATTATTAGCTAATGACATCATATAGTATTAATCAATGTGATTTAAATAAAAAATCATTGTGATTATGCAATAACATGTATTTTTTAATTGATTGATATTAAAAGAAATTATTTATATATAACCCATTCGGCTAGGGTTCAACTTTTACCACAATTAAAGGGTACTTATATAATATAATAAGGTATTAAAAGAATTAAAAAAGGTATTAGCCTTGAGAGAAGATTAGGGATCGAGATGGGAAATGAGGAAGGGTCACCCGACTATAGAAACAATTTCACTGAATTAAGATTAGCCATCTGTAATTTAATAATTAAATATTTTATAATATAAAAAATTAAATTAATTAAATCAAATTTTCAGGATATACATTTATTAATTTATCGATTTAATCTAATAATGAAAAATAATTTATCAAATATCTATAACGGATATTAAATCTTCTTGAGAATGGGTTTATGTCATTTAATTAAAGAAAAACTTAATAGATACTTATTGAAATTATTCTGACAGACTCCGAAGTCTTCAATGCTTAAATTAATATGATTATATAATGAGATAGAAAAGAATATAAAGTTTTTCTTCGTGGATGAGGGAGAATAATAGCCCTTTTATATTAGCTGAATTTTTATTTATAAAAAAAATAGAAATTTATTAAATTTCACGTAATTTTATTTTATTAATATTTTATTTTATTCCTCATAATATTTAAAATTAACAATAAAATAAAATATCTAAATATTCACTTCATTATATTAGTTACATTGTAGTTTCTTGAAAAAAATATATATTTTTAAACATTAATATATTTTATGAAAATTTTTAAAATTAAAATATTAAAATGTACGAGATTGTAATTAATATAATTAAGAATCCTTTTTTGTTAGTTTAAAAAGTTTTAAATTGAATTTTTATCAGTGTTTTTTCTTTATAAATTTGATATAATAAAAAAAAATAATTTATGTAGACTTGATAGTCATATGGGGCTCCAAAAGTACTAAAGTCCTATCATGTCTAAGGGGCAATCCGAAGTGTGATGTCACTGCCAAGAAGACCATCTGGGGGTCACATGCCCTCGTCTCCAAAGTGTCCTCCACATAAAGGGCATAATCTTGTTAGCACTTGAGCCGCGAGATATGCCTCGAGATCCAGAAACAGTTTGATTAATCAGACAACAAAAGAGAGTCCCTAATCTCATAACATAAATTGGCAACTTTGCTTGTGGGATTTAGATTTGGTTTGTCTGGAAAGTTATTGGGTCACAAAACAGTAAAATAACACATTAAAATTATGGGAAAAATATAAAAATACCTTTAAACTATCATGAAAATCTCTATTGAATTTTTTTATCTCTTTGTTCTTCACTTAAATTAAATTCATAACTTTTCAAATGATTTAATTGGGCCATTTGTCTTTTTCTTTTACTTAAACTCACAAGCTTTAAAAAATTATTTAAGTCTGGGATAAATTAAAGAAGCAAGAAAAATTATTATTATATCTAAAAATTAAAGTTAAATTATTATTTAATATTGGAGAAACGAAAATAATTATTATACATATTGAAGAAAGGAAAAATATAATTATTTAATCCAGCAATAAATATTATAGATACCGCATATAAATAAAAAAATTGAAAATATAATTTTTATATAATAATAATGTAACCTTAAATTCCTAAATATAATAAAAAATTTATCTTCTTCTAAATGTGGTGCCCGTGAGATTAAGAATAAAAAGTTAAAATTAGCTTATCGATTAAATCGAATCAAATTTAAAAATTTATAGATTTAAATAAATAAAAAATCTAATTGAATCAATTTAAAAAATTTAAAAACTTAAATGAACTATGAAAAAAAAAAAAAAAAAAACTAAATAAAAGTTTTCTCAATAATTTTAAAAAAAATTTATATCTTTTCCCTAAAATTATTCTGATGATACAGATCATTTTTGTACTTTAATGCTCCCTAATACCATACTATCAAATAAACCGTTAAATACTTTGTATAGAAGTTCTTTCTTTCTTTCTTTCTTTTTAAAAAAAAAAGGGTAATATTAGACAATATGTGAAATAAGTATGATAAAAGTGAAAATTTTAAAATTTTTAAGCGGTCATAATATATATACATATATTAAAAAAATTGCATGAACTTTTACAATAAAAAGTGAACTTTTCAAAAGATTGGTGTCTATTTATAAATATTTAGAAAAATTACATGAATCCTACTTGGCATAAAATAGAAATTTAAAAAGCTCGAGGGTCATGGCCTCCAAACATAAACATGGTTTCATCTAGGAATAACATTGGTTTGATTTAATTAATTTAAAAAATTATTATTAAATTAAATTAATATTTTTAATTTAAAATTTTTTTAAATTAAATAAAATTATTATTATAATTAAATTATCAGTTTGATTTGATTTAAATACTTTCGATTTATCAATTTTAAATTAAAAATATTTATTATAAATTTAATAAAAAATATAAATAAAATATAAATAATAAAAAAATTTCAAAAATAGTTCAATATTGTGTAACACAAAATTTATCTATTACATTAATTAATATATTCAAAACTTATATTTTTCTCAAAAATTAGATTTATTTATTTATTTAGAGTTAAATTTCATGAATGATTATTTTTTTAATTTTAAATTAATATTAGGTTAATAAAAATATGTGATTGTATATAACATAATATAAAATATGTTTAATTATAATAATATATATATATTATTTGGTTCGGTTTGATTTAAAATAGAAGAAAAAATACTTAAATCGCAAATCAAGCTAAATTTTTTATTTATTTTAATTTTTGAATCAAATCAAATCAAATAAATTATAAAGCTATTAATTTTAAATTCATTTGATTAATTTAATTCGATTTAATCAGTTTCATCGATTTGATTTTTATCCTTAGTTTCGGGGTGTTATGACTAGATAAGTTGTAGTAATTTTTCTTTTGTCTCAATTTTAGTGAGATTATTAAATTTGATACCTCCTCAGGCAAGTTTAAATATTAATTGAAGTTAAAAAAATCATGAAATTCATCCAATTTCTTTTTTATTCTATGAATTGGTACAATATTTCTTATTTAATATATGAAAATTGAATTTTAAAAAATTATTATTATTTTTATCCATATTGTAATTATTGATAAAATTAAAAAAAAAAATTAAAATGAAGAATTTTAAGAGAGATTTTTTTTTAAAAAAATAAATATATAGTGAATCTATAAATTTTTAAAAATATTCTTGAAAGCCCTTAATTAGAGAGTATATGAATTTAATGTGACAAATTAAGGCTATTGAAAATTAAAAGTATAATCATTATAACTAATGAAATTTTAGTAAAGTAATAAGATGAAACTGTTTCTTATTTATTTGTTTGTGTATTTGTCATCATAATTGTTATAACATGTAGTAATATTAAATATTATAAATGAAATTTAAATAATTATATATAAGATATTATTATTTATACTATTTAGGTCATTTCCAACTAATAATAATAAAATGCAATCAACTTTACACTATTTTATAATTTATATCATATCAAACAGTAATTTCATCTTCAATCATAACTCTATTTCTAACATAATTTTTTATATAAAAATAAATATTCTTTTTATATTATTTTTTATTTATGATATTTTACTATTTATCAACACTATTTTATAATATAAAATAGCATTCGATTCAAGATTAAAATGGATTGTAAAATAGTATATTTTGCAATCCAATTGGAGTTACCTTATATTGTTATCGACAGTTTAATAAATTTATTTTATTTTATTAATTAATTATAATAATAATAATAATATAAATTGTCAAAATAATAATGATATGTTTAATTATTATATTAAATATTATACATATAAATATATACACACATTGATTAAAGGGAAAACCCATTTTAGAAGGTAACAAATACAGTTTTGGAACATAAAGTAGTATGTAATTGATAGGATCCTAACTCAGGGCAGCTGTCACGAGGCAGACGTTTTGTACAAATAAATAAACTCTACATTAATTAATTATTAATCATTATAATAACAATAATAAGTAAAAAAAAAACCTTATTAAACAATTCATTAATCAGAATAAAGATAAAATACTAATCTGTTGACACTGCAGAATACAGTGTCTCTTTTCAGTTGTTTCTCTATCCAAGAAAGAAGAATATTGGTATCCAAACAGGAAAAATGCACATCAACCAATAAAATTTTGACACGTGTGTTTAGTTAAATTGAATTTTAGCCTACTATTTCGAGGCATTTTCACACTAAGCAAGTGGTGGGTAATTATGAAATAAAAAAATTGAGAAGAAAGGGAAAAGAAAATTAGGGATGCTCATAGTTGATTTGAAACAGTATTACTCGTATATTGGGAGAAATACCTAATTTAGAAATTGAATTTTGATTAAAAATTCAATTTAAATCAGGTAAAAAAATATTTAATTTTTCTTTTTAATTTAATTTATAATCCAATTAAAAAATTATTCCTTTAATTATACTAACAATATTAACCGTGTGACTAATTTATATTTTTTAATTAATAAAAATTAAAAAATTAAAAAAATTATATATTTTTTTAAAATATTAAATCATTATCAATCCTACCCACCTAATTAAATAGATATTTGATAAAAATTTTGATACAGCAATTAATTTTTTAATTTTTAATAATTATATTACAATATTTGGTCACTCACAGTTAGATAGTCAAATAACTGTTATTTATAAAAATTTTAATCGAAATTTTTTTTATTTTTTATTTTTTTAACGAAAAAATTTAAAATATACTCTAAAAATAATATTTAAAAAAAATATTAATATTTATTTTAATAATTATTAAATATAATCAACTATTAGATAATAGTTATTGACTACCAGTTATCAGCAGCTAACAGTTATCAACTAATAATTACTGCCATCAACTAACATCAAATAAGATTTAAATAAATAAAAATAAAAAAATTAAAGTATGAAATCCAGATTACCGATTTGGGTTTCATCAAGTAAAAAGGAATCAAAGAGCCAAGAGGCTGAGATTCTCAAAGCTAAACTAGTTCTCCGAGCAAATTTTTATAAACACGAGTTTCTAGGACAATCGAGAAAAAAAATACTCACATGGATATTGTCGTGAAAACAAACAGATTAAAATATAATGAATTAATTAGGCTATGAGTGTATCACCTTCAAGAATCAAGAATTAAGAATGAATGAACTCAACCAAGTTTAAATGTCAACCTTCTAATGAATTAATTATTAGGATTGGTTTTGAATAGAATATTTTGCCATTCTATTTGGCTACATATTTTCTATTATTCAATTACTATTGTAGATTATAGCATGATGGAGATTTAAGTTACTGTCAGTAAGAATCATACACATGTGGACTATTGACAGGCCTATTAATTATTAGAACTTACTCATAAATTTACAGAGGAAAGTGCAGAGGTTGCAAATATTAGAATTTAGAAATTCATTTTTCCAAATCTCATCAGTTTATTTTATTTTTACACAAAATTATTAAATGAATTTCTTAAAAGGATACATTTTCCTTTCCTAACATCTCTAACCTCACTCAGGAAGATCCAAACATAAAATTTATTAATAAAAAAAAAAATACCAAATTCTTATTGCTAAAAGTGTCCCCTTCAAGATTTTGGTTTCATTTCTTCAAAATAGATTTACAGGGAGGCATTAAAGTTTTGGAATAGAATTTTCAAGTCAATACTGTTTAACTGTTTATGAGTAGGAATGTAGTCACCTTCACAACCACTCAACCATACAATTACCTTAGCCAAAGTACTGCAGCTCTCTCCTGCATTTCTTTGATGCCCTAATCACATTAGAAGAGAAGATGAGCTAAACTGTTTGATTAGAAGTTCAATGAAGTTTTAGATATGGAAACCTTAAGAGCACTAATATTTTAGAAAGTGGGAGAAACCCTTAAAATTATTAGAGATTTGTAAAGGGATATACATGATGTAAATATTTGATATTATTATTTTTATAAAAATTAACACAATACTCTCTGTATGTCGTATTAGATAAGTGTCCAATACATGTCAGACATATACCCAACATCAAGTGTCAATCATAAGAAAGATTGAAGTTCATCAATAAATGGAAATGGACTCAAGTTGATGATATATATGATTTTCATCAATATTCTTTCCTACACCAAGACAAAAGAATTCAAGGTTAACAGCTTCCATAGATACAGTAGTATTAATTAAATGGAAGAGAAGCCTTTTCTTAAAAGGCTTTACAAGATAAATAAATCAGAAACTAGTTCATCAACCAAAGAAGTTAGAATTCCCTTCTCAATCTCTATACCCTCTTCAAATGCTTCTATGTTAAAGTCAAGCCATTTCCCATAACGAGTGCTCATGTCCTTGTCTACAAGCTCATCCACCATTAAGTCCCCCATGCTTTTCCAACCTGAGATCTCTTTGTACAATTCTTCTGCCAACCACCCCTTTCTTTGAAACAATGTCCAGAACTTAGCCCATAACTTGCAGCTCCCAACAAAAGTTTGTTCACACATGAGATCCAAGCGTTCACTAACACAATCGAACAAAATCTTTTGCTCAAGCTTGGAGTAGTCTTCTTCATTTCTTTTCATTCTATTATATTGATCCTCCAACTGATGGAAAAGATTTGGAGTTATTACCTTTGAATTCTGTCCAAATGCGAAATCTTTCAACTTTAGCTCTGCATTGTTAAGTACATCCCTCACATAATCTAGTTCCCAGTCACTTGATTCATTAAATTCTGTTGTAATGAATGTTCTAATTATGTGCTTTCTCCCCACATCTACTGTAGATATGGAGGAGGCTGAGTCTGACAATTCTGTCTCTCCTTCCACTTCTAAGGATTGAATAGTTGAGAAATCATTGAGCACCTCATCAGATTGAACTAGTGAACAAGAGTGCATTCTACGATTATTATCTTTATCAAAGTGTATTTTGTCATCCACAAACAAGGCAATTTAAAAAAAAAAAGTTCATATGGAATCAAGAAATTTTCAGGCTTACATCAGTTTCATAAAGCTTTTAGACAATATCTCAAACTAATTTTTAATAATTTATGAAAATCTTAAATAGTACAAACAGTCCCAAATCTGATCCAAATTCTGGGAGAAGAACATATATACTTAATTTTCTATAATGTGCTGTCCTGCCAAAATAACAAAGCAACTCTGGACATAATCATTAAATGTTTACCAAATTTCCTTATCACTTCTAGCTTGCTGTTCTTAGTTAATATATCTAGTTAGTTATGGGAATATCATGCATGTGGTGGCAAGATTTTAGAATCCTGAAAAAAAAAATCAGAGGGAAATAGGCATGTGTTTACCATTGGCATTTGAGCAACTTCCACTCTCAAAAGAAGGTTCAAGAATTGAAACTGGACTAGGAGATTGGGATTCAGGGTCTTTTTCAGCTTTGCTGAAATTTCTGCTGCAGCTGTGTTCTTCCATTTCTTCTGATCCCTGAAACTGCTCAAAATAAGTTAGTAGTGGTCAAATTACAATGTCAACATATACAAAATGTCAAGTAATTAATTATATTTCATCAAAAGTTTAAAAAAAAAAAAAAAAAGTTAGCATCACTGACAATTTTACGTATGCTAATAAATTTTGTTGGTTAAATAATTGTAACTTTATATAGAAAAACAGCAAGAAAAATTTGTGCACAAACTCCAGTTCCTGAAGCTCAGCCAAATTATAATCTGCACCAGCCTAGAAACTGGAAATCAATCTGTAGGACTAAAAAATGGAAATCAGCAGATACTACAGCATAGCTTCTGCTAATGTCATACCCAACTCACAGAAAGCACCGGCTTAATCCATATCACTAGAGAACATACCAAGTTTACCAGAAAAGCAGATATAAAAATGCAAAACTAGAAGAATTGCAAGTTTCAACAAAGTTTAAGAGATTGTGGACCTTATTGTGGAAAATTAAAACATATACAGCTCTCTACATTGGTATATAATAGATAGTACAGTAGAAGCACGGCATAATCCCATAAACAAACAGACAGGATAATAACAACATTATAAAACCATTAATAGCAGGAAATTGCAACTGCCTCTGACTTACTGGTTATAGAATGATGGCTTCATTTTTGGTCTCTAATTGTAACATCAATCACTTAAAATTCAGGTTTTTACCGTCACAAGTTTATAGCACTATTGTTTTCTTCCTTTGGGAAACACTTAACACCTAAGTATTAGTTTAGGCTTTGAAAATATATCAAACATTTTACCAGTCATACATATTGAAATACAAAGGAGAAAGTAATAAGGATTAGAGAACACCAAGAAAAAAAAAAAAAAAAAAGCTCAGTTCTCCAAACTTATAGGAGACAGACCTGCCACTTCTGGTTCTCAGTAACCCTTGGATCCTCCAGTGAAAAGCAATCAAAGTCATCTAGGTAGTCTGAGTTGTCTTTTTCTACAAGTTGATAACTCCTGTCTTGTGCAGCAGGTATGGTGCTAACCACACTTAACGTGGACACAGAATTCTGTAAACTGGATGTAGAACTAGCAGAAGTCTGGTCACTGATCAGGTTACATTGGGAGCCCTCAACTTTACTTGTTAATTCCAGCAGCTTTTGTTCCAAAAGAACACCCAAAGCATCACCGCCAATTATATTTAACCCAGGAAAAGAAGGGGAGGACTTCTTCAAGTGAGGATGATCATTAATACCAAAAGAATCAATGGCATTGCAGTTAGTTTTTCCCATCATAGTTTGCTGGTCATTAAGTGTGGTCCTCTTCACAGGGGAAGAGAATGTAAACGAAACAACATCCATGCCATTTTTCATGTTTTCTACTGCTGAATTCATGCTTTCATCAACTGCAACATTACATTTTATAGACCTGTCATCTCTATTAAATGATAAATTATCAGAAACACCAATGCCAATTTGGAGATCACCATTTACAGACTGGTTCTTAGATACAATTATTCGTTTCTCCTTCTCAGAATCTGTTTTCAGGGATCGCATTTTTCTGGACATCGTTTCAGGCTTTAGAACAGCTTTATTCAAAGTCCTACTTTGCCCATTAGAATTGCTCATGGACTGAGGTTTTCTGCCTGACTGGTTAGAAACTGATTTCTTCGAAGTTGAACTCTCTTTACCAGATATACAATTTTGCTTCTGATTATTCTGCTTAAGTACATTGCTAGTCCTGCTTTCAGTTCTCTTGGTCTTTAATGTATTGGGTGAGCTCTTAAGCAACTGGTTAGACCTGATATCCTTCTGCTTCTTAATGTTCGTATTACTTGATGTTGCAACCTCTCTTCTCTGAACACTGGACTTTGCTTGTACTCCAAGTGAAGCTGATTTTGCCTTATTCCTTAAACTGTCACAATCACCTGTTTCAGAAAATGTTGAAGCCTTGCATGATGACATCCCTTCTGACCCATTCTGACTCCTGCCACTATGCTGTCCTTTTGTATTTTTGGTAGTAAACAATTCATTTGATCTTTGAGGCCTAGATGCTGTATGTGCTGCTTTCATTTTCCGTTTCAAATCCTGAATTCTCATTGGAACTGAAGATGACCCAATCGATGGCACTTTAACGTTCATAGTTGCCTTAGGACTCGCCTCAATTATCTTTGCAGCTGCCTCTATTACGTAAGCAGCATTTTTTTTTGGGATGAACCCAGGATTCTTGATTGGAGACAACAGCTTATGGTGGGTAATTGGAATTGACTTAGCTGATTTTGGAGGCAATATTTCAGTCTGAAATCTCTCAATTGGCCGGCTTTGCACCTTTTGAGATCTTGCTTCCAAAGAATTCCATGAATATCCTACCTGGTTACAAGGAATGTTGAGGTAGTCCATGGGGTTATACTCACTCCATAAATTAGGGTTATTCGAGGAAATAAAAGATGGGGTAGGAGAGGTCTCAGCAACATTTGATATTGGCAAAGAATCCAAGCCCATAAGTCTAGCAACCACCCCAGGTGCTCTAGTTCCATATCCTTCATCACTAGTTATGGATGAAGCACAACTAAAGTCACTACTCCCTCTATTACTGGAATTTGCTCTTCTATCATTTATCTCTATCTGGATATACAACAAAAGCTCACCATTTTGTTATAAGGCTAAAAGGTTACCAAACATAAAAAAAAAAAAAAAAGGTACTAGAAAAGAATATTACAATGGAAGAGTAACTCTCACCGCATGAAGTTGTGATGTGGCCATATTTTCAACATTTTCTTTTCCTTGCTTTGACCCTTCTACAATCACAATGTGGGGGGAAAAGTTGAATAAACAATTGACACTTTACCCATTGAAAACATTGAGCAAGACAAAAGTGATACAAAATCTGGATAACATATGTGCATTCAATAATCCAGAAGAACAAAAAATTGTACCAGCTAATTCAGAATTGTTCAAGAATAGCTTCTTACGAGACTTCCCATTCCAATCAAAGAAGTGAAAAATACTTCCCTTCGACCGCTTTCTCTCACCCTCCATTATCTCATCTAAAAACCAAAATAACTTAACAAAGTCAAAAAAACTTAAAGCTCACAAATTCCATTACTCAATTCGTAAGGACAGACATGCGTTCAAATTGTAGAATGTAATAAGCAATTAGCACAAACCTCCACTACTTCATCAACCACACAAGTAAAAACATATCATAGCTTGTTACAAAATTAGATCAATAAGTAAAAAAAAAATAAAAAAAAAATAAGATCAATATATAAAGATCAAACAAAACCCATAAGCCAATTTGGACAGGTTACTGTCATATATCGGCTACAAAATTGTCAAAGAAGTTCAAATAGGACAATGGAATTAATAGTTAGAAGAAATTATGACAGTTTTTAAATCAAAACCACGCCTAATATCGGCTACATTGCATATTCAGCTAGGTAAAGCTTACCTGAGATCTTTCAAATGCAGGATGCCGAAAGCTCGTTCCTTTTGTTTTCGCATAAACAGAAAATCATAGAAATCAAATCTGTTTAGAGCCGGCAAGCAAAACGGGGTAATAAAAAACTACTTAGATCAAATGGGTAGTCTTAAAAATGAATAAAAGGCACAAACTTTAAGCTGTTTCAATCAATCTGACCAGTTACTCAACATTCCCATAACCCCATTCTTTATCTTCAAGCACTACACTTTTTATTAGGTTAGTTTTGGAACTTTCACAAGAAAACAGAGGAAAAAAAGTGAACAACTCAATGTCTAAAGAATAAAAATTAGTTCAAAACAAAAAGGTCAAAAAAGAAAAGAAAAAAAATAATAAAAAGCCTCGAGATGATTACATTACATTAGCAGATAAGGAGAGAGGAGCAGAGATTTTGAGTACAAAAGAAATGGTCCAAAAGAAATATATAGTAAAAGGATGAGCCAGTTAAGATGTGTCAGTAATGGCTATTTTGTTTGTGTGGCTTGAGCATTAAATCTTTTGGAAGATGACACCGTTAAGATTTTAAGGCCTGAGCGACCTGGGCTTGAGGCACCTCACTCTCCCTCTAATTCTCTCTCTCTTGAGAAGCTGTGAATTATTGTCCACTATGTAAAAGTCCATTTTTCCCCTGCACCAGTGTAACTTCCCTTCTTGCCACGTGGTCTTTTTATATGGATCTTTGAGATGTTTTAATTTTACGCAAATAAAATATTACGTGAAAATATATTCTTTTTATTTATATAAAAATAAATTTATATAAATATATATAATTAAATTAAATAATTATTATAGTTGAAGAAAATCATCATTTGCTTTTCTAATTAAAAAAAAAAAATCAATTATGCCACTTCGATTCAAATAAAACTTGACGTGCTGCTCCGGAAACTTCAATTTAAACTTTTCGAATGCCTTTTTCAAATTGGTGCCTAATTTTAATTTTATTTTTTTTTTCCCAAAATTAATAAACCAGAAAAATTTAGAGATAGCCAAGTTTAATAGTGATGTTTAAAGGTCGTTCTTTAAAGATTTGAGCAAAAAACTTTGTTTCTTTCTGTTACGATTCTGTGTCATCAGCAAATCAAGAATTTTCAACTTCAAATAATCTCTCCCTGGACTTCTTTTTCCAACCACTACAAAGCACAAACCACCAAATTCACCCTTGGATTTTGAGTAGGGAAAAGAAATTTAAAAAAGAGAAAGAGAAGGCCATTTGCCTTTAATCAAATCTCAAGTAAAAGAAAAATGGGTTGTTTATATATATACTTTACTGGCTGGATGGAGAGTGAGTGATTAAGAAAGATTTGGATTTAAGCAAAGGTTAACATAGTAAGCAAATTGGTAATGTTAACACATGACTCTATTATTTGGGGTTGTTAACATGTCAAAGTCTGTTTAATTAAAATATTAAGAAGTAAATGTTAATAACAAGAATTGCATGTGCTCTATCAAAATATTCCTTTAAAAGTCTTCTAGGATTTGTAGTAGTAGTAGTAGTTGTAGATCTTAGATCTTAGATCTTAGATTTATTGTTGACCAGAAGCCGGCAATGGCATATAAAAATGGTTGGCAAGTGATATTTAGAATTGTTTGGCTAAGGCCAATTTTTAAAATGCAATGTTTCCCATGGACTCAGAGCTTCGAGAGAAATGACAAAATCAGTACCTGCTTCACAAATTACGAACAAGTAAAGTAGCCAAATGGAATGAGCTTGAGTCAAGTTCCGTACCCTAAACATTTTTTTTTTTTTTTAAATATTTGGTATAAGAAACAATCAATATTAAGCCGACATTGCTTTGACAGTCCTAATAGTTGCTTTTTCCTTTTTAACAAAATTTAAGAAATGGTACCATTTTGTGAACAACTTTCTTAATAATTGAGAATTTTCTCCTTCATTGGGTAGAATCATGGAATTTTTATTTTTTATTGCATAAGATGAACTTAATTTAACTAAATAAAATCATATCCCAATCAATTCTCAAGAAATTGTTGAGATGTGCTTTTGATTGCCTATCAAAGAGCTCATTTGACATTGATAATAGAATATGCATTCTTGAATACTGTAAATATTATTGAAAAAAGTATTTTAATATTGTTTAATTATTTTAAAAAAGTAAAAATATTTTTAATATATTATTTTTCTTCAAAAAAGGCTTAAATAATAATATCAAACAAACAATGAATAAAAATGAAAGATAAATGTAGGGAATCATGTGCCTCAAGTTCTCAAACAAATGCTAGCCTAGTAGTCATCAATAGCTCATTATCATATACTTGTTGAAACTTTCAATAGTCATCCAATCACATTACTAGTTCATGCAAATACAATACAAGGAAAATTGATTGGTGGCCCCAAGTATTTATCTTCATCCCGTCCCACTCCCCTATCCCTATTCCTCCATCACATGCATCATACAAGCACGCATGTGGAATTGTTACAAATGCTGCAAATGTTGGAGGAAAGTCCAAAACAAGCAATGAGTTTGGTCTCAAGTACCTTTAACTGACAATTACGGAGTAGGTTTTGGTTCCTGTTTTAGGTAGATTTCGGATGAACCAGCGTTTACGCAAATCCTCATCTTTAAAAACGTCATCTTGGTTGACAACATTCACCATATAAATTGTAAAATGTCATGGAGCCCCACGCATGTGCATATGCACACAAAAGAAGAAGAATGTGGCCACATATACAGTATTGAAATTGAGCATTTTCTCAGTAACAAACGAAAACATCATGCATATACTCACATGGAAGTCTTGAGACAGTTATCACATGGATTAGAACCATATTTGCAGTCTTTATGGTCAAAAGACTCTCCAAAGTGTTCAAGTAAGGTTTGTCTTCGACATTCAGCCTGGAGATTCAGAATGACGGAAAAAAAGAAAAAAATAAAGAAAAAGAAGCAAGTTACTATTATAGACTTTCTGTTTCCGAAATAAATAGGCAAGTTTTCTACTTGATGATGTGAATTTACTTGCCTTGAGTTCACAGTAGCGTTGCATCTTCTGAGCCTGAGCCATTGCTGTCTTAAAGCTTTCCCTTTTACATCCTTGTCCACTCCTTAACATACAGACAACCCTGCTGAAGTCCTTCTTCTGATATAGAGCAATGCACACAGCAGGGAGATTATCTCTTCCAGCTCTTCCAGATTCTTGGTAGTAGCTTTCAATTGATTTGGACAATGTATTATGGATAACGAAGCGCTGAGTATATGAGAAAACAAACTTTTAAGCTTTGTAAATTTTATTTTCCAAAAAGAAGAAAGAAGTTATATTGAAGGCAAACATTTTTTATTTTATATTTGCTGCAAGTAAATTTCAGATATTACTGATGTATTGTCCTATTGTCCATAGCAATAATACATTTTGTGTATTAACATAGCAATAATACATTTTGTGTATTAACAAGCCGGCCTTAGTGACAAAACAAAATAAACCCCAGCATCATAGCATAACAGCTGTTACTATATTCTCAGTATAAAAAATTGCAACAGATTTATAATGCTTCTTTCAAATCAGATCTTTACATGTTATTGTTAAGAAGATTGTTCTTTTTGAGGTCAAGGGAGCACATATCTATAAGTAACTTTATCATTTAACAGTAAAGTCACAAATCAATTATCAGAGGAAGCATTTTGAAGTGTAGGATGAACTATACATCTTCTTTTAGAGTGCATAAATTGCAAACGACAACAGCTTATTTATAAAAATCAGTACAGAAGTAATAAAGAAACAAAGTGAAGATACTGAACTTACAACATCTGGTTTATCAATTCCCATCCCAAAAGCAATGGTAGCACATACAATGTGGACTTCACCCATATGCCATTTCCTCTGAACTTCAACTCTTTGGCGAGCTGCCAGACCAGCATGATAATATACTGTTTTGATCTGACATTTTTCATTCAAGAAGTTTGAAACCTCAACACATTCATTTTTGGAAAGGCAGTATACTATTCCACATTGATTGCTGAAACGATCCCTAAGAAGCTGTCCAAGCTGCTTTAATGATTCCTTGGTCTTTCCAATCACTTCATACTTTAAATTGGGTCTATCAAAGCTTGTCTCAAATACAAGAGCATTTGGAATTTTTAAAGCTTTTAAGATATCCTGCAAAAGATTCAGATAAGAAGAACATTTTTTCTTCCAGTAAGGCTAAATGAGAAGGGCAAAACAATGCAAACTAATTACCATACGAACTAACTGGGTTGCTGTGGCAGTCAAAGCCATCAGTGGAACATCTGGAAAATTTTGCTTAAGACATCCCAATCCCCTATAATCTGGACGGAAATCATGCCCCCACAGGCTGAAAGCATCATTGAATAATTTGAATTAATCGAAATTGATAAGTAACAGAATTTTCATTCGGATATCAAAATTCTAAAAGACTAATTTGCTTTTAAAAAGAAAATGAAATTATCAGGTCTAAAACTAAATTGCACACACATCATTGGGCTAGTTTTGTTTTTTTCACTCAAAATTAACTGCGGCAATGAAACTGGATAAAATGCACCTTAATTCCTCAACAAAATCTGTACCCAATATTTCACAAACACATACAACTATAGAAATACTGAAAATATTGCTCTAGAAAGACACTTTTAAGAAGTTCATCCATCAAGGTCTCATCTTTTGATTGGAAGTGTACGGCTAATGAAAGAATACAGTCTAGAAATAAGAATTAATGTTCTTTGTATGTTACAATGATGATATGCAGTCCACTGAGAAGTGCAAGTCTGGTGTAAAAGGATGCACTCCATATGCATGCTAGAGAGAAAAGTGAATGTGTGTGTGTGTGTGTGCGTGTAACCTGGTAATGTCCATCAATCTACACCAAGTCAACTGCAGCATAATATCCAAAATAGAAAAGAAAGCATACCTCACACAGTGTGCTTCATCAACAACAAAACCTGCTAGTTGTCCCTGTAATATAAAGGCAGAGCTAATTGCATAAGCAATTATTTGCTAAAAAAAATGTGTCAAACGCAATGCAATCAGAATCCGAAAAAAGCCACCTTTCGATGCAGGCATTTTAATATTTCAAGAAATGCCAAGCTTCCAGCAATCCTTTCAGGAGTCACATATAAGAGCTTGCACGACGGTTTATCTTTCCTATGAGAATGAAAAGCATAACATAAATTTGAAAGTCAATTGTTATGAAAACAAACAATGAAGCAATGAATGGAGTTCTAAAACCAGTTTATATGAATTAAGTCAGCAGCAGTTTTGAAACAATATCTTGTTGATAGATTGTCACAAGGGAAAAAATAACTTCATATGAACCGGAAAAAGGGGGAAAAAGAAGAAAAAAGAGGGAAACATTGCAAAGGGAATAACCTTGCCTTAGCTCTTGAAGGACAGCTGCAGCTTGGAATGCTGTTTGTTGAGAATTCAAAAAAGTTGCTGGTATTCCAAATTTGAGATTCAGTGTAATAATCTGATCCTGAATGAGGGAAAGGAGGGGAGACACAACCACTGTAACACCTGGTTTTAGAGTCGCTGGAAGCTGCACAAGATGCACAATAATATATGTCAAGAGTTGTTTAAACCATGGGCTGACTGATGTATCTGCTTCAACAACTGAAAACAAACCAGCAGATACCTCTGCAAGTTTCTAACATTTGAGATCTATCGGAATTCAAAAAAACAATATCACTTTAAAGGTTTTCCATTAATCCCAATAACAAAAAACTTGATGAATATTGGCCAAATTACTTGTCGGCAATGTGAACCTGTTCTGGTTTTTTATACACCATGAACCATCAGGCATTTAGAGTAGTCATGACTGGAAAAAAAAAATATAATCAGCTCTGAGCCAACTTGCACAATCGATTCATATATTAATTTCTAATCCTAGTTCTGTTATTTCTGTTACAGAATGTAATGCACCCTGCCTATGCTCGTTAAAACGTCACCAATTTAAAGTAAAGAAAATTGCACCATTTATAAGGTAAGCATTAGCATTATATATTATCAAGCATTTATGAGTTTTTTGAAAACCATAACTTTTGCCCCCAGTTTTTCAAGTACAAAATTTGCAACTCACAGAACCCTTAGATATTGAATTTCTAAAGTAGGTTTTTTCACAATCTATAAGAAGAGCAGTGAACTACAATTAACAATATAAGTGGTATCTAAACACATTGTTAGACAAGAAATACAACTTATCTAAAGATATTGTTGGCATCATGTTCCCTAATTTATTAGGTGAACAAAGCAACAGGAGTAAAAAAGATGGGACCTATTTATCTCAGGCAACAAAAGGGATATACTCGAATACATAAAGGAAGACACATCACCTGGTAACATAGACTTTTACCACCTCCAGTAGGCATGAGAACAAAACAATCTTGCTTTGCCACATAAGCTTTACAAGCCTTATGCTGCAATGGACGAAATGCCATGTTGCCAAATATTACAATATTTGCCAACTCAAAGTCATCCAAAGCCTGCAATTCTTCATAACTGAGAATCTGATGTCCATCTTTTTGTATTTGAGGGTGTTGCTTTTTATTGCGAATTGATGAAACTGAAGCTTGAGTGACACCACTCTTACAATCCAATAAAAATCATTATCAGTTAATTTAACATAAATAATTTAGCAAATGGTATGTACATACACGAGTAATTTTATGATTTGCAATATTATGTGGCATCATATTCACTAATTTAATAAGCAGTGAACAGAATGTCCATGATACTCCAAGGATACAATAGCAAAATGCCCGGGAATTCTCAAAAGCTTTTGTTTTTACAGATAATTCTTACCATAGATTTTGACAAGCTTTTACTGAAGGTGTTAGGTGTAGAATCCTTTCCTTTTCTGATACCAAAATCTGGATCTTCATCATCATCATCACTAGAGGAATCCAATTCCATCAAAGTCTGTTGTTTTTTTGATTCAGGTGAGTCATCTATAACATTGACGTATACTCTTGCGTCATCATTGGTATCAACCTTAATATTGTTGATAGCATTGACGTATACTCTTGCGTCATCATTGGTATCAACCTTAATATTGTTGATAGCATCTTTCTCAAACATATTACTCAAAGCACCACAAGCCTCTGATTCTATGGCTTGTAAATCATCATCCCAGTCCTCACTATCTTGCATAGATTCAGCAAGTGCAGCAAGAAAGTCATCGCCACAACACTCAACAGTGACAAAATCTTGGCCATCATCCCCTTACATAAAGGAAAAAAATTAACTCAATAAATGCAGGAAAAAATTAAATTATAAACACATTCTATGATACTGTATGTGAAAGTGAAAGAAAGAGGGTTGAGGGTTTAGGGTTTGCGGGAGAATTAGAAGAGGTACCGTAAAGAGAAATCAAACGATCTAAGCATTTCCCGGCCGATTCTTCGTCGAAGCCGCACTCGAGAGCCAAGCTTAGTAATCGAACTTTCTCCAATTCGAAATCGCGATCCCCCATTTTTTTATTTTTTTTTTCTGCTGCGCTGGATTGAGTAGTGACTGAAATGGAGAAGAGAGTGGTGAAATCTCCCGCTCTATTTTTCAAGAAGAATACAAATAATTTATTTTGCCTCCTGGAAAATTATTACGGCGATTTGCGAAGGGTGCAACGGTGTCGTTTTTATTCGCTTAAACTGGATTTTACAAAATATTTATTCAAACAATTTTTCTTTTTATGGAATTTACTCTTATTCGAACAATTTACTGTTATTCAGTAAATTACGGTAAGTTGAATGAAGTTATACATATTTTATTTTTTATTAAAATGAATTAACATTTTATTTTGATATATTCGAGATATATTTAACAATAAATTATTAATGCACAACAATATATAACTTTAAAATAATTATATATATCACTTAAATAATTTATCATATTCAAATCTCATATCTTAATGCTTAAAAATAAATAAATAAACTCTTATTCTAAAAAATAATATTTTATTCAGCTAATTCCACATTTACCATCATTACAAGCAAACCAATAAGCTTAAAGAAAAATAAAAAAAGAACCTGATATTAGAGAAGGGCAAATCCTTTCAATAATTAAGAAATCAATTTGAAATTTATTTATGATATCAAAACAGGAATATATTTGTCAAGTAATAGTTGAATTTAATAAAAAATGAAATTATTTAATTACCATTTAAAAAAAGAGTTTTAAAATATATGAATAATTGAATGAAATAAACAATAATTAAAAGAAAAATAATGAGAAAATAATGAGAAATTGAGTGTGAAAATAGATATTATATTAATTAAATATAAAATATTGAATGAATTTATATATAATTGAGTTTTACAATCTCGATAACTAGTTTTTAAAATTAATATTTTTATAATTATATAATCTCTAACATTTATAATATAATAAAATTTTCTATTTATATATATGATAATATTTATTTTGGTAATCTAACTTTTCTTCAACAAAATAAAAATTATATTGGGCAACTCTCTTTTTCCTCTTCATATCAAGAATACTACTCCATTTTATAATTGATTGTGAATATGAATAATAAGAATACTTATTAATACTATTGTAGTTAACGTTGTTGTAGTTGTGTGGTGCCCTAATAGTTTGTTGCTTATTGAAAGGATTAAAAAGCAAAATTGATTATAGTAAAGTTTTATGATTGATTCATAAAAAATATATATGTTAAGAGGAATAATCATAAATTTTAAAATAAAATTTAGTCCTATCGACCATAAAATCGGCATAAAGATCCATATAATCAAATCAAAGAAAAAAAAAAATGAAATTTGGTCACTGTTGATTTGTTTTCGCCATTAACGGTATCGCTCCCCATGATCCTTCCCTACCTATCTAGCTATACTCTCCTTTGATCGAGAGATGTTTCGGTGATTTTTAGTCCTTTTTATGGAGGGGAAAGGAGAGGTGGGGAAGGAAAGTTGCGGTGCTTCCTTGTTGGATTTAAGGTGGTTTTATACTTTGGGTTCAATTTTGTTGGTCAAGATTAGTGAGTTTCTTTCATGACAGATGTTCTTTTGACACCATTGACTTCAATTGAATGACAATGGAAATCATGAGTAGATAGAGTAATTTAATAAATGTAAATATAATTAGTTTAGGGGTAAGATAAGATGGCTTTATAAATAAACATCATAATTATTTTTTTACTGATTTATAAATTTTTTTTTCCAACTAAAAAGATATAAATAGAAAATTATGCACCAATTAAATTGCACTTTAAAACACTAATTGAAATAAATAACATGATTTTTATCATGTTTTAATGGAAAAGGCACATATATATCAATATAAAATAAATTTTTTCTCAAATTGATCTAAATCAATAATTTAAATATTCATTTGGCCATGAAATTCATATTATAAAAAAAACAAGAGATTATACATACTGATTTTAAAATTATTTCTTTAAGCACATAAAGATATGTAATTACTATAATATCCATTAAATTTATTATAATTTAAAACATATAAAATTCAAAAAAAAAAAGCTAAATATATAAAAAATATATATATTAAAATACTAAAATAAAAAGTAAAGTGTAGTGGAAAAATCAAAATTTCATAAACAATGACTATATTTATATTTTACTACTACTACTGCTACTATTATTATTATTATTATTATTATTATTATTATTATTATTATTGTATTAATATTTCTTTTTTACTAGATTTAGTATACATGTCAAGCCTCAAGCGGATCTACATATATGCAATTTTATTTTTATTTTTTAAAATAAATTATAATTTAATATTTGAGATATAATAAAATTAGTTAAATAGACTTTATATTATGAAAAATTAACTCTTTAGTCCCTTATAAAATATTATTTAGTCTCATTTTTCTTAATTTTCTTAATTTTTTTTCTATTTCTTTATTTTCTTTTCAATTTTTCTTTATTTTCTTTTTTAATAATATTATAATAATTTTTAGTTATTTCTAATTAAAATATAAATTTTGATTTTTTTATTATTTTTATATTTTTCAAATAAATTTATTTTATTATTATAATATTATTTCTTAAATTTTTTAGGCGTATATAATATGAGGAATGCTTATTTTTCCTAAAATTTATGCATCGACCTGTATGTCAAATCTAAACAAGAATGCATCGTTAGGTCATTTATAAGCCCATTGCTTAGCAAGAAGCACATATACATTAATTTAAAAAACGTTTAATTAATCCTATTCCAATCACTTACCTTGATGTTACAGTGAAAGCAACAAGCATAGGAATAAACTAATAAAGAATATTAAAGCACAATATTCAAAAGGAATAAATGGTGGTTCCAAGTATTTTCTTAGTCATATTTTCCGGAAAAATGTACATAAAGATGAAGGAATTTTACTAGAAAAAGAACTAGATGTAAAATTAAAAAATAGCGACATATTACCATAAATAAAATTATGTATAATTGTGTAGGTGAATCTGATTTATTATAATATAAAAAAATTTATTAATTTATAAAAAAATTATTTAATTCGCTCAAATATAATTTTTTATATAAAATTAATTTTCAATTGACTTAAAATTATTATTATTTATTTCATCATAAAAATAACCCAAAATTTGTGATTCTTTAAATCTTTCTTTATTTTCTTCATCTTCTTCTTTAATCTCTCTTACCACTTCACTCAAACACAAGAATTGACTCTTAACAACCAAATCACATGTCATCACTAAAACTACCAATCAAACCAAATTAAAATGTGCTTTTCAAAAACATTTATATTATTTAATTTGCTCTTTTAATTGGTAGTATAAAGCAAAACCCAGAGTGTCCTTTACACGTGGCCGACATTGATTGTGACATACTATGCTCAGTGGAACTATACATCTTAATTCTATTGTTATAAGTTAATTCGCCATCGTTAGTGAAGGACCAAACAAGTCAAAAGTGAACAGTGTTTGCCTGTGGAATGCAATCTAATCCTTCATGTAAGACTATTCATTACTATTATGATTTTGATATTTATTTTGAAAAATTACCTTAATGTAACATATTATTTCTCTTGCAGTAATAAATTTAATTTCTTAATTTAAAAATAAAAATAAAAAAATTCAAGACAATAGGTATCTTTTCATATAATATATACTTTACGAAAAGTAGATCTGTCCGAATATGCACTTTTTGGAAAAAATTATTTTAAGAACAGTATGAGAAGCTAAGGTTGTTATCAGCTCGTCTTGAAAATAAAACAAATAAAATGATAAAAATTCTTGCAGATTTTAAATATATATACTAATCTAATAAGTTAAGTATGAAATAAAAAAAAAATATTAATATATTTTTATTGAATAAAATATAGAAAAAATCATATTAATTAAATTATAATAAACTGATACACATAGTATATACAATAATTCTCGCTTCAATATACATTATGAATTTTAAAAAAAATCTCAAGATGTCTATCCCCTTGCATTGAGGAATGAGGAATTCATCATTATATATCTACCTCTATGTGTACATAAATATTAATAAATTGATGAGTGTTTAGCAAAATTTTTTGATGCGGTGATAAATTTTTTTATTTTTAATAATTATATCATAGTGTGTATTTGGTTATTGACATCTGTTAGATATTAAATAGTTAAAAGGTTGTTATTTGTAAAAATTTTAAATCGGATATTTTTAAAAAAAATTATTGCTTTTTTTTTTTAAAACTCATGCTTCTTTAATAAAAAAACTAAATTATTTTTTAAAAATAATATTTAAATAAAATAAATAAATATTAATATTTATCTTTAATATTTATTAAACATAATAACAACTAACATCTAATAATAATTTATCAAATACCTATAATAATCAGTTATTAGATAATGACCACTAGTTAACAGCTATTTGCCACTAACTATCATCTATCAATAATAGTTAACAGTTATTACGAACAGTTAAATCAAACGAGTCATAATTAATGAATTTTTTTTGAAATTACTGTCTGGTATATAAATGGCGTGGAAAAAGGATAATATTAATGCTAAATGGATGTCTGTGGAGAAGCTAACATTCATATAAATTGAATGAATGGTTAATATTGCAATACTCAAAAAGTGGAAAATGAAATTCATTAATTCTTCTTGTTCTTGTTATATATATATATATAAATGGCAATTCTGGGTCTACTTAAATGGAGTCACTTTTAAAAATACAACCCAAAACGCGGTTACCCAGAAAATTTGTCTCCACAGACTCAGTTACGCGTTTGATTACCGTGTTTTTTTTTTCTCTAATAATAAATAACACTAAACTAATTATATTTTTAAATTTTTCTTAATTAATTTGTTTTGACCCATTTGATTTATACCGCTCACGTACTTTTCAAACATTACATTACGCGGTTTAGTTCATTACCTAGAATTTCAAGATTTCAACTGTATTTTATTCATTTATTTTAGTTAATTTTGTTTTTCTCGTAGTACTAAATAAGTTCCAGTTGATAATTTCTATGTTCTAGACTTTTGATACTTTGGAGTATCCAAATTTGATTATAATTTACAAGAAAAAATAAATTCTTTAATATGATTCTTGATTCTTAACTTTGTGTCTTTATAGCGCGTCGATTCTGGAGTTTTTTTGAGTTCAACTGAAACTTCTATGTACCTTCCTTCTTTTCTTTTTATAAAGTCAATCTTTAAAATTGGCTTTTTTTATACCCATCTTATATACTAGGGTTGTTTAGTGTCTGGTTAATCTTGTTCAGTTTGTTATATCACCCAAAGAAAAGAAAATTTGTAAGTTTTCAAGTACATTTATTTTTGTTTCAAGTCTTGTAATGATGCCAAAGAGACCTTTTCATGGAGATTCTGAGTTTGGGACTGAAACTTCAGCTCAAGAATCTAAGCGGTCTAAGAAGTATGTGCTTAAATTAAGTGTAATTATAACTGGTTTCAGGTTATGCTAGTTCTTTAATTTTTTTTTTTTTCTTGGGCAGTTCCATTATAGATGTTCTAGGAATGTTTTCTATGGAGGATATGGTGGCTAAGATGGAACCTTTTATTCGACTAGTGGTAATTTTATATTCATTTTCTTTTTTAATTAAAGAATGAATAATTATTTTCAATTTTATTCAGTTTACTTTAAGAAATAATTAATTAGCTTCCATTGTACAAGCCAACTTTGTTATTATTTGGCAATTTTTTAACAGCTTTTGCTAATTTGAACAGTATTTTCTGAAGTTAGTTTTTCTTCGACTTTTATTGTTGATGTTAAGGTGAGAGATGAAGTGGAAAGAACTGTTCTACGCGTCCTTCAACCATCCTTCAGGTGAGTTTTCGAAATTTCTTATCAATTTATCTTAATTCATGACATTTATTTTAAGTATTTGAGTTTAAAAATCTATAATCAAACAGTTTGATATTCATTTTCTATTCAATTTTTTGGTGTAGACCCTCTTTCAATCAGCCTGATATTTCAGCGATTAGAGGCTTCCTGTTGAAGTTTGTTAACAAACCTCCCTCTACCATTTTTACTGGTAGCAAGATAGAAACTGAGGAGGGTAATCCTATCAGAATTGAATTGTTGGATGCTAATAGCAAAACCATTATCAGTTCTGGTTTTCTTTCTTCTATGAAGATTGAGATTCTTGTACTTGATGGTGATTTTGGTTCTGATGATAGAGAAGATTGGAGTGAAAATGAATTCAATTCTAGTGTTGTACGAGAAAGAGAGGGTCGAAGGCCCTTGGTGACTGGAGGAGATTTGAATATTACGTTAAGAGCTGGTGTTGGTTTAATAAGTGATGTAGTTTTCACTGACAATTCTAGTTGGCAAAGAAGTCGAAAATTTCGATTGGGAGCTAGACCTGTGCCAAAAACCAGTCGTGAAGCAAGGATTAGGGAAGCTAGGAGTGAAGCTTTTGTTGTAAAGGATCAACGCGGAGAGTGTAAGTTCATAATTTTATCTGTTGGGCTCATGCAATGTTTTCAGCTTTTTACAACATTTGCAACTAAAAGACTAACTATTACTTTCGTAATTCAGTGTACAAGAAACATTACCCTCCATCCTTCACTGATGAAGTATGGCGATTGGAAAGAATAGCGAAAGATGGTGCTTCTCACAAGAAGTTGGCTAAAAGGGGAATTGACACTGTGGGAAAGTTTCTGCAGTCTTATGCAATTAATCCATCTGAACTACGGAAAGTAAGAGCATCTCCCTTCTGTTTTTTTTCCCCTCTCTTTAATTTTTTTTTTGTCAATTATAGCAGTACTCTTCAGTAGTTTTCTTAGTGAAATCAATCAATATTTCCCTGTGGGATTGCAGGTGCTTGGAGGTGGAATCTCAAACAAGATATGGGATATAATCATAGAGCACGCAAGCTCTTGTGTTCTGGATGATATGTTCTACACTTACAATGAAGCAGGACAAAATTTTGGGCTGCTTTTCAATTCTGTATACAAAGTTATGGGAGTAACGTTAGATGGCCTGATCTTTGAGCCTCTAGATAAACTAGCTCCTCATCAAAAGGCAAGTACCTAAAAAAAATCATGGAGTTTGTACTGATAAAAAATTTTATTATCTATAAAAGGATCCTGAACATAATTGTGAGCATAGGTTTTATCTGATTAAATCTGATAAACTTCTCTACTCAATTTGTTAGGCCCTGGTGGAAAATTTAAAGCGACAAGCTTATGTAAATGTGAATAACTTCATCCCGATTGATGCTCGTGCAATTTTTGGACCTATGATGCCATTGTCATGCCTACAAACTGAGTCATTCCACAATCCAAATCTCAGTCTGCAGCAACTTGAATTTGCACAGCAAGGTATATGAGCCAGTAATACAAAATTCAGTTTCATTATGCAATTCTGTATTGCAAAAACAAGGAGTAGTTGGTGCTTTTATGTTTGCTCTTTGCTTCTTTTATTTTTGTCTGATACACATGTTTTGTGCAGAGCAACAAGAACTGCTACTAGATTTCAACACCACAGGGAGTGGCAATCAGTTAGAAGTTTCTCAAGGACAGAATACTCATCCAATGCTAGCGTTACCTTCAACGCAAAGGAACAGTTTCAAATCTGGGGATATCTTTGCGCTCCCCTATGCTGGAGAAAACAATTGCTCTACAAGTTTATCACAATGCCCATTAGTGACAAGTAGTCAAGTAACTCCTGAGGACACTTCTCAGGCTCAAACATCAACCTGGTCTGCTGCTAATACTTTTATCTTCAGTTCAGGAAATGAAGGAGATATAGGTATATTTTCTTCTCACCCAAGATATGGGTTACATATGTCAAGAATTGCAAAACCTAAAACAGCAGGGTGGTGCAAACTCCGAGCAGCAATCAAATTGCACTCTGTTAGGCGCGACATTGCTGCAAAAAGAACGTGGCAAAACAAGGTTCTGTATGTAGATTACTAGATTCTTAGGAGTCAAAATGCATCTCAAGGTTTAGGAGGTAAGGTCTCCTAGATACATGAGAGTTAGTTAAGTAAATATTTATAGCTTTTCCTTCGTTTTCTTGCAAATCTTTGCTTTCCTTTCCTTTCTTGTATCAAAATGCAGAAAAGGGTCCTTGTTTTAGTTTAGATTTGTAGATTCTATATTTGTTTCTAATCTTTTTCCTCAGCTTTCTTGTACAAATTGTTTAAATGATCAAAGCAACGATCATTTTTCAGAAAGGTTAATTTCATAATGTTTAGATCACTTTTTTTTGGGAGAAAAAATAAATAATATTAATCAAAATCAATTAACATTATAATGAAGATGCTTTTGAATCAGTAACGAAAGCATATGTAGCATATAATGTTTAGATTACATTAGTAATATGTTCGATTAGTGAAATAGGACAAAAGACAAAAGAAATGTTCACTTTTGTGTTATTTTTACATTAGAATTTCAATAAAATACGAAAATAAGTATTTCATGTATAAGAATTTGATGCCATATGAGGAAAATAAATAATTTTTTTTTTCAGAAGATTCTCCAATTCAGTATTATGGAGTATGACAATGAATTTAATAGCCATCGAATAATTAATTTAATGGGCAAACATATAATTCTGTTCATCTCATTTGAAATTAAAGACTGTATTCATTAATAAAAACATTTTTCTATAACTTACTTCTATATAAAAGATATGTACACTGCAATCAATTTTACAAAATATATCAATACTGAGCATCCTTAGCTGCTTATCTATTTTATATATCAGGTTTGTTCTTCCTTAATATATTTTTCTTCTTCTTCTTCTTCTTCTTCTTTTCACTATGAATGTTAATATCTTCATCCTTTATGCTGAATTTACCAAATGTATATTTAATCTCAAATTTCATAGTAATTTCAATATAGAAAAGACTCGTGGTATAATTTTCTTTCGGCTCTCTTATCTTTATATGTCTGTTTTTCATGTTTTATACTTCCATCTTTTTCAAGTTATCAATAGAAATATTGTTGATTTATCATCACGTGCCTATTATAACCCTCAATAACAAGCTATTATGCAATGAAATAATTATAGGACATTGAAAAACAAAAATATAAAGTTTCATTTGTAAATTTATTTATTACCATTAGTTGTATTAAATGTATTGCATATATTGAAATTTACATTGTAATATCATTCAATAAATATTACAACTAATAAATAATATATATTTTTATCTATTTTAATAAGAGTCGGACTAATTTAAACTCAAGCTAAGTCAAACTAAAAGGGATTAAAACTCTCGCAAAATCTATTTCTTCATTCATAATACTCATGATAGAATTTATGGATCCATATATATATATGGACTTATAAATGATAAATATTAAAATTCATTTATATAAAATCAATTAGTTTGCACTAAATTCAACATTCAATTACTTATAAATTTTATATATATTTTATTATTATTTAATGTGATACTGGAGTTTCAAATCTTAATTAAGAGATATTAAGAGATATGAACTTTTTATATTACTCAAACTAATTGATATTAATTTTTATTTATTTTTAATATATTAAATATGTATAAAAAATACAATATATACACTTCTAAAAAATAAAATAAAAAATTAATAAAAAAATATAACCCAATACATCAATATCATATTACAAATAAATTATTTCTCCCTAAAAAACTACTTCTAAGATTCAAAAACCTTAAAAACTAAATTACATTTAAAAAAAAAATATTCATCATACAATTTAAACCAAAAGAATGACAAAAAGAATTAACTAATATAAAAAATAACATACAAATATCAGACAACAACAAATTTATATTATTATCGTATATTTATTATTAATAGTTAAATTAAAATATTTTTAAAATTAAATTAATTAAAAAATTAATAAAAATAAAAAATTAAAAGATCAGAGATTCGATCAAAATCGAATCGATTAAATAAGAAAAAAATCAGTGTATATATATATATATATATTCATTATTTTTTATCAAAATTAAAAAAATTAAAAAAAAATTGACTCACTCAAATTAAAAAAATTAATATAATTTAATTAATTCATCAATTAACTAATCGATTTATTAATATTTAAATCTGATTTTTAAAAAATAAAATTTTAAAAATAATCAGATTAATTCTTAATTTTATTTCTATCTTTTTAATTTCATTAACCAATCCAATTCGATTTAAACATGGTTAAATTATTAGTATTATTTAGCTGAGAAGTGTTCCCACGCTTCTGGGCCCAAGTGACGCGAGAGTAATGGTAGAATTGGTAATTAATTGAAACTCGAGTGTCTATTTATTAACTCCTAAAAAAATATCTTCGTCCCCAAAAAGCTCATGTGGCCGAAATCTCTCGAAGTTTCCCTCCTACATATAAACACTCCCCTTCGCAAAAGGTCGCATTAGATATTTTCTCTTTCTTTGCATGTCTCTGTTCTGAGCCCACACCACCACCATCGTCTCCCTTGATTTGATTGTCACACTCAACAAACACAAGAACTGAGCAACAACCGTTCGCTACGGGGAAAGTCCTTTCCGGTACTTCGCTATTGCTATGTGTATCTCTTTGTAAATAGAGATCAATTTTGTTTAATAGAGAGTTAATTGGTTGAAGATTTTGAATATTGTGGTGTTGGTAGTGGATTAGAGATGGATCGGGAAGGAGGATCCAACGGCGGCTCTTGCTACTACTCTGTTCTCGGGATTCGCAGGGACGCCTCCTTCTCTGATATCCGCACTGCTTATCGCAAACTCGCCATGGTAGTCATATTTTAAGCTTCTTTTCCTTCTCAATGTGTCAGATTTTGTGATTAATTGAGTAAAATATTGGTGTTCTTTCGATTTATTATGATTTTATTAACTAAATTATGGTTTTATTAATTGGTAATTGAAGAAATGGCATCCAGACAAGTGGACCCGGAAACCGGGGGTGGCCGGAGAGGCGAAACGGCGGTTTCAGCAAATCCAAGAAGCTTACGCCGGTAACATTAGCGTATCCCTTCAAAAATATCTTAACGTCCAAATTTTCCTCGTTACGTCTAATTCGCAGGCAAGCTAACTGCCGTTAACTATTCGTTTTATTTTACAGTTTTATCTGACCAAGCTAAGAGGTCAATGTACGACGCTGGGCTTTATGATCCTCTAGAAGAAGAAGATGAAGTTCGTATAAATATATTCCTTTTTTTTTTTTTTTTTTGCCAAGGATTATCCTTGCCTAAATGATGTCGTTTCTTGATACCCTGCCTGGAGGGGAAAGGAACGGCATCGTTTTAACGTTTGTTGGTGTTGAAATGATTGCCTTCGGCAAAATTCAGTTTCCTTTTTGTCTTGTGCATTTGATTCTTCCAGGGCATGGTTCTTGCGTAAATGATTGCCTTGGCAATTTTTTTTAATAACGCATCTGACTCCTAAATTTGGTAAAATTATGAAACAGGACTTCTGTGACTTTATGCAAGAAATGATCTCCATGATGAACAATGTGAAAGACGAGGTATATATTGTTATTTAATTAATAATATATTTATTTTTTATTGAAGGGCATAATAGTAATTGAAAATCCCGTCGGCTGTGTTATTTAGGGAGATAGCTTTGAAGATCTTCAAAGAATGTTCGTGGAAATGGTCGGTGGAGACGGTGTGTTTTTTGACCTCAAAGAAAATCCGACGGATAAGACGAGGGCATCAAAAGGCAATAGCGGAAAACGCGGCACTTCTCGCTGTTGATGCACTGTACTGGATCGAAGGCATTAATGTGGAGAGCCCATTGTATTTGACCCTGTGATTTGTAACTTGTGATTTGCTTAATTATATAAGGTTTCTAATTGTTGGGTGCTTATTGGTTATTAGTAAGTTTAGATAAGTTGTTACTTTGGTTTTTTTGTTTCTTGCTATTATCATTATTATTATTGTGCGAGCACTTTGTGAAATGTTTAAAAACTCTATTAGTGCTAATACTACGGAATAAAAAAATGCCCCTTCATTTATTTTTATGTGCTTTTTGCTTTTTTGGGCTTTAATAGAGAGGGCTAGTGGGGTATAGTTGAGTGGCGAACAATAGAAAAGCTACAACAAGAAAGGTTTAACTGTTATATTAAAAAAATAAAAAGTGAATTAAAAGTTTAACTGTCAGATTAAAAAAATAAAAAGTGAATTAAATATTATTGTAAGAATTAATTCGTGAATTCATATTTTAGAAATAAGTATATTTTCATATTTGATAAATCGAGATTGAAGAATAAATAAATAAATGATCAATTATTATTTATTTTTTGATTTGATCTAATTAATTAAATTATTTATATTTTATAAGAGATTTATAAATTAGTTTTTTAAGATATTTATTAAATGATTTTTATATTTTGATTTAATTTATTTTTATCTTAAATATAAAAAAGTTTTTTTTTAAGGAAAATACATAAAAGTTAAAATAATTAAGTTTATAATTAATGTGAAATATGATGTATATAATTAATTAAGTTTGTATTTGATTAAATTATATGTGAGAATAATAATTTTTATAATTTGATAATTAAATAATAATTTTAAAATTTTTAAAAAAATTAAATTTATATTTAAATAATGTATTTCAAATTAAAAATAATTTTTTTTTTAATTTTAATATATCAAAAATGAATTACATTTTATAATGATTATAATAATTATTTATATTTTTAAATTTTAATATGTCAAAAATAAAAATATATTTTATAATAATAATATTTATTATTTATTTATAATTTTTAAATTTAAAATAAATATTTTATCGTTAAATTAATAATATTGTAATTTAATTTTTAACATATTAAAATAAATAATTTTAAAAATTATTTATAAAATAAAAAAATTAAATTTTAATTAGAAATTGAGAGATTGAAAAGAAAAATATTTTTAATATTTAAAATACGATTTTGTTTTACATTTAAAAAATAAATAATAGTAAAAAAAAAAAAAATTAACGTCGTCGGGCTGCTAGTGAAAAACTGTCAGGGCAGTAGGTCTCACCTTCAAATTCAAACTGAGTGGCGCATCCAGTAATGATCCCCTAGTTCCACTTCTATCTTCCAATTAAAATCAACTCTCTCTTTTCTTAGATCCTCCGATCAATCAGTTTGATTATTTAAACGAAGCTAATAACAATGTCGTTGAGACCAAGCGCGAGGACCGAGATTCGCAGGAATAAGTACAAGGTGGTGGTGGTGGATGCTGAGGAAGGACGCCGGAGACGAGAAGATAACATGGTGGAGATCCGGAAGAATCGTCGGGAGGACAGCCTACAGAAGAAGCGGCGTGAGGGACTCCAGCTTCTATTCACTCCTCTGCCGTCGAGAAGAAGGCCAGTTTTGTAATTCATTTTACCAAGTAATTGGTAATGCAAATTCATTTGTGTTTTAATTTCCTCCTTTTTTCGAGTTTCAAATTTGAGTATTGGAGGCTTTGATCGTTATTTTGGTTATATTTTTTGGATTTCAGTTTAAGTAAGAATTTCTATGAATACGATTCTTTTGTGTGGTGTACATTTAAATTATTATTAGAGATGTAGAGATAGACCTTATTGCATGGGAAAGTTCTTTTTGTGAATTTTTCTCAAAAAGTTTAATAGCCTAACTAGTGATTTTGTTGTTTTTAATGGTGTTTATGATTAACCTACTCTTTAAAATATCCTTTCAGCCTTGTTTTTGCGTTCTTTATCTTCAAGAATCTAATTTCATTTTATTACGAATTTCGATTGATTGTTGATTTTTTTTTTTATTCATTGTTCAATTGTGTATCTAGTTTATTATTCCTAATTTATCTGGACATCTTAGTTCTTCTGATTTTACTTGAAATTGCTTTTGATATGTTGGATAATCAGTGTTTTGGTTAGTTGTTTGAACTCCATGGATAACAGCTTTAAGTAACGAGTGGTTGGCAGCTTTAAGTAACGAATTTGAAATGAATAGTTTTGTTTAAATTTTGGCTGGCAACCTAGTTTGCGAACCAAAAAAATGCTCAAGAAGGTTGCCACTATTATTGTATGTGAAGCAGAGCATACACTATTTTGCTACATTACATTAGATTGATGCTGCACATTTTGATTCAGAGTTGGAAGTTTTCAAACCTATTGCAAGTGTCTTTTTGCTTTCTTGTTCATGGCTTTTTGCTTACATTAACTGTTCACTTACCCATCTTTTCTATTCAAATTAATGTATTATTTATTTTCATTGGATTGATGGCATTGAGCTTCAATGAGAATTGTTTTGGTGTTTGCCTCTTGCTTTTGTATGATAAATCAGCCATGTTTATCGTAAATTTTGAGGAGTTTTTTACTTTGTGACAATTTAAATATTTGTGGCGGCAGCATTGGCTTATTTTATATTAATTAATTATAAAAGTAAATGTTTAATTATTTTTATTATTAAAAATAAATTTAAAATATTATATTCATTCTCATCCAAACAATTAAATTTCAAATACAAAGATTTAGAATTTTAGATTTTATATGTCATTCAAATAATTAAATTTTAAATATAATTTTTTTTAAATATATATAAAATTATTCATTTAAATGGACGTCCACGACTTTCTTTTATCTTCTTAATCCTCACTTCTCTTTCACTTCTCTCTTCTTCTTCTTCTTGTCTTTTTAATTTTCCTCTCTCACAAAAACATAAATTTGTAGACAGAATAGTAAGAAGAAGAAATAGAGAAGATAAATATGAAGGGATTTTCCGGCCACCACCCAAATTTATCTTCTGTGTCGCTATCTGTTATAAACATATGGCCACAATATTTCCGGTCACCACCCAGATCAATTGTCTTTAGCTGCTGCTACTTTCACCGGTAACTACCCCACTGGTTTCTTAGAAACTTCTCACTTCTTGAAATCTTACTCTCTTTGCAAACGCGGACTACTCTCCGGCAATAGCATCTGAATGTATAGATATATATAAATAAATGATTGATTTTGTTTTTATCAATTTGTTAACACGTAAAATTTTTAATCAAATTAACTAAAAAAGAAATTAGTTATTGTTGAGTATTTAATGACCATAACGGTGTAATAACGTAATTAACGGCCGTTACAGCGTTATTCTACATAATTTTCTTTATTGGTAATAACGGTAACGGACAGCATAATTTCCGTTATAAAACGGCCGTTTTTAAATCCACGGACTCTGCTTCCTTTACTGACACAATTAAACGAGCATGCTAAACTTTCTACGCTAAGAAATGCTACATGGACATTCTCAAACTTTTGCCGAGGCAAGCCACAGCCGCCTTTTGACCAGGTTTGTTCAATTGCTTATGCATTGCTATAATGCTATGTGTTATCAGTGGATAATGGTTTTTCCCATAATGATAATTCTAGATTTGTTTTGCAGTTCAGCATTCTTATTGTCATGTCTATAACATGCTACTTGCCTGTAACCATTCTTTTCCTGTCGTATTTTATTCTACAGGTTACGCCTGCACTTCCAGTTCTTGCCCGTCTAATTCATTCTAATGATGAGGAAGTCTTGACTGATGCATGTTGAGCTCTCTAATATCTCTGACGGTACCAATGATAAAATTCAAGTTGTTATTGAAGCTGGAGTTTGCCCTTGGCTAGTTGAGCTTTTACTGTGAGTGTTAGATGCTCTTACAATAAGCTTTTCTTGTCTGGGTTGTTGGGTTTATGATTTCTATTGTTTGTTGTGCACCTTAACTCTGATTGATTGTTACATTTGTCAGGCACCCATCTCCATCAGTTCTTATTCCTGCACTTTGCACTGTTGGGAATATTGTCACTAGTGGTGATATGCCCACCCAGGTACTACTTGCTATATAATCATATCTTCATCTCATGGGCATACATGTCATCTTTATCTCCTGCATAAATCTCCTTAGGTTAGCCTAGAAAAGTTCATTTCATTTTCCTTTTGATTGATTATGTCTATCCACTGCTCAATGATTTTTTGCCATTCTAATCATGATGCTTTTTTCTTATTTCAAAAAGAAATGGGTGCTTTCCATGTAATTTATAAACTTAGAGTTTCTGATTATGCCTGTGTACATGCACCTCATTAGATGGAACGAGATCTCATTATTATTTGTTGAACGACTCAATTGAAGTTGCATAATGATGAACCACATGGGAAGATAGATGTTGATTCATGAGCCTCTGTGCAGCACAATGAAGTTTGTAATAGGTATCCTTCGAAAAGAATGCAGTTGCCTACGTTTTAAAAATATTAAACAAGGTTATTTTATCTAACTGGACAAGACACTGAAAGTGAACCCTGGAAATGTTCTTGCCATTTTCCTTTTTGCAAGGGGAAGTTCAATTTGCTTAAACCTGAAACAAGGAGACAATACATTAATTAATGTAAATTATTTTCCAATCCAAAGTTTTGCCAAGAATTCTGGAACTTTAAGACCGTAGCTATCAAGTTAGCGATGGAGGTATATCTTAAATATAATTTCGTTCTCTTAATGGCTAGTTGGTTTGTTAGTGGACCTGAAGGATGTGGCCCTCTGAAGTTGCTATAAGCATTTTCAGTTATGTAGAACTTAAAAGTCTAAGTTTTATTATTTTCCCTTTATATTTTTTTTGGTTAAGAAAGAACAGATATCTAATATGAACTTTGCTTGGTGTGGATACGTGCCATTTGAAGTGAGCGTATGCTTGTTCTCTTGTACTAATGTGGTATTCTCCCTTCTTGTGTATCATCAATCATTAAGCACTGCCTTGCCTTTAGGGATGACAATGGGGCGGGGCGGGGGCGGGGGCGGGGGAGCTATCTCCATCCCCACCCCCGCCTTAGCGGGGAATCTCCATCCCTATCCCTGTTTTACATACGAAAATAATTTAGTCCCCATCCCTATTCCCATGAGGATTCCCGTTCCTCGTGAGGATCCCATTCTCCGCTTAAATTTTGTATTACTAAATTTATTTATATTTATAAAATTCATAAATAATAGTTAAAAATATAAAAAAAATTATTTAAAAAATATTAATAAATTCAAACACACAAAACATCAACCAAACATAATTAAAATATAAATATTTTAATACATAAAAAATA
>CANXYC011092779.1:0-10515 GCA_948193065.1 Aleurites moluccanus | reverse complement strand
AACTTTAATAATAATAATAATAATAAAATCTTAATTTAAATATTCATGTAATTAATTTAATAATTTACAATTCATAATACAATAAAATAATATCAAAATTCATAATTAAAAGTCAAATCTTAAAATATGATAATAAAATATTATACAATTAAAAAATATTTTTATATTTATTAAATATTTTTTAAAATACTATTACTCCTTAATAAAATAATATTTTAAAATTAACATAAAAATTTGGGTGTTACAAAATCAATCTACATAAAGGCTGCATTTGATTGAACTTACTGATTCATTGGATGTGTTAGACCTATGTTTTGGAAATGGTTATGATTTCTCATGCTTTAAACAACTTAAACAAAAATTGTTAGCAAAAATAACACAATCAACATGTTTTGTTATCATCAAAATCAACATCAAACCCAAGGGGTCCAACATCCACTACTGCAGCCTGAAAATATGAAACAAAAAACATGAAAAGAGTATAACTCAATGAGCAAAAATCATACTACCATATGTTCTTGAATTTGGAATAAGTAAGGTTATATAAATAGGTGAAACAATATAACTTGGGTGGTGTTTGGATATTATAAGTATTGAGTAATAATGGAAACATAAATAATAATTTAGGGATAAAATACGGTAGTATATATCAAAAACTTGGCAACAAAGTTCACTTGCATTCACATGTTAATCTAAATAAGAAATCTGACAGAAATTATAACTTGTAACTTGTATGGGAACATAGGCAATTCTTAGCATATGATCCATTATATACACAAGAATGATCAAGTCTTTTCCTCGAAGCTTGGTCCCCCCACCCCACCCCCACCCAAAAAAAAAAATAAAGGGTCAAATAATATACCTTATCCGCAAGTTACCATGTGCACATAGTCTGATATTTTGTCCCATCAGTTAGGAATTTCTATCAATTAGATTCGTGTAAGTATTTCCATAATATTGGATAGAGAGAGATAATACAAGGGATTATTATATATGAAATCATATAAGCTTGGCTTGAAATAACATAATGAAAATGAACATAAGTACTTGGCATGAAAGTCATATAACATGAAGGATTTCTTATATACATATATTGAAAATCTAGAATTGGAGTATGTTTTCCACTCACCTTAACAAAAAAAATTAATAGCTTTCCAACTAATTTTACTTAGGAGGATAATCCTATGTCACCTTTTCCTTATACGGAGCTATACAAAATTATTAACATAACATCACAATCAATCATGAAAGATGACATAGCTTGACTTTTGAACTTACACTTAGTTCCCTTAATTAATATCTCAACATAATGCGAGTTAACTATCTTAGCTCTAAACATATATATAATCTTGTTTTATATGCATGATTGGCGACTCATAACATCAATAGATGATATGTTTTAGCTTAAATACAACCTTAATATCAATAGTCTTCTTGAAACTTAAAGTCATAAACTAGGGTTTAGTCATTTTATGATTTTATAACCCTAAAACATGCATTATAGCTTGAAATTACTTGTAAACATCTTTATTATCATCCATGTACATATATTCCAACTCATAATTAACATTGCCAAAAAATCTTAAAATTAGAGTTTTCCTTAATCACAATATGTAAGGGGAAACCTTATGATTCTAAACATCTTAAGGTGTCTACATATGATTTCCAATATCAATTTATCCAATCTCAAAGTAAAGGTGAAGTTTAAATAAATGGCCACTATTCACTATATTATTCATTATTTTTCCCTAACATTCAAATCATCCATTAGTAATAGTTTTAAATGTTCATATCAACTACCAATGACTCAGAGATAAATTATTAAACAACCAATAACTTTAATCCATGGAAGAAAAATAAGTTTTGAAGAATTTACTTTGTTCATTCACAAATGAAAAATCTTGAAAAACTTAGTTTGGATGAGGTTTTAAATGTTAACTTAAAGTGTTTTCTTCCAAGAATAATGCATTAATTAAAGTATTAATGTTTCGGAAAGAAAAGGGAAAGATCTAGGGCTTGATGGGTGAAGAAATAAAGAAAAAGAAGAAAAAAAAACTGAAGTTTGGGTTTATATAAAGTTTCTACTGCTACTATTCATGTTAAAATAACATCATCAACAATTAACCACTTCAATTTTGAGCTACAAATATCTAATTGAAGGACAAACTTAGTGTGGTAGAGGAAAATGCAAATCGTAAAAATATTCCTCAAGGATCAACCAAATTTATACTAAAATCACTATGCAATGACAAAAAGTAACAAGGGTAAATCATTGACCTCTCGTAACGCATAACAAGTCAATTCATCTTTTGGATTTAGCAATTCAAGTATGATGCATCTAGTCCATCCATAGAGTTCTGCATAACCAAACTTGCCTCTAATTCTCAAGTAGCTTTTGATCACTTATTTCACAAGCCAAGTATGATGCATCTAGTCCATCCATAGAGTTCTGCATAACCAAACTTGCCTCTAATTCTCAAGTAGCTTTTGATCACCTATTTCACAAGCCAAGTTAGACCAAGCTTGCTCTAGATCCTTAAAGCAGTTTAGGATTTATTTTACAAACTAAATATATTTGGTGTTTATTCATTCACTTTACCAACACTAACAAATAATGTCTAGTGAATAATTAATTTATTTGTTTCACTCTATCAACTCATACAAATATTATCTAGTGAATAATTAATTAAATATGAGTTTTACAATTAAAACTCAAATCTTTAGTTTAGCAAAGGCAACTTAAAATCCTTTTACACTTCTTTCCTTTTTCGTTCTAGCTCTATAACACCCCAGACTGCAGTACAGTAGACAGTAAGAAAATAGTAAATCATGGTGATAAAATGATGTTAATTAAAGAATAAATAAGCTAAAAAAATAGCTATTGAGGAAGTATAGAAGACAATATGGATATAATGAATAATAGTAACAAATATAATATTAATTTAAGTATGAATAGGCTCAATTGATTATTGGAATCTGTAGAGAATGATAGAGTGTAATATTCAGGAATTTTTGAGTCTCAACAAGGCCACTTTTGAGATACCGTCTCAGAAAATATTAGTGTTAATTACACTGCTGGGGAAATAGCAGTCCAACAAATTTAAGAATTTCTGACCTAGACTTAGGAGGATTGTGATATCTGCAATTTTTGTCATTTTAATTAATTGTATGTGTTGAATTTAATTAATTGAAGATATGAATGTTTGAGGAGAATCCAAAAATTTCTGATTGCAGGGTATTTTTGTGAGGCTGATTACATGATCTTAAAGAAATAATTTAGTAAAGTGTAAAACATAAAAGTTATAGGTGCATATCTCATCTTTAATTTTATAAAATGGTTCTGTAAAATTCTATGTGTGTGAGGAGTTATGCCCCCTTGAGCAGAACTTGTCTGGTTTATTATTCTCTGCAGGAAATCTGAGTATGTTTGAATTTTCTGGGAATGATTGAAGCTGTTTGAGCCAAAAGTGTAAACAAGAGAAATGTTCCTTTATGTGTTATGTTATTGGTTGTAAAATCTTAAGAGAATTGGATAAGTATAAATCAGTGGAGAGTGGAGTTTCTCAAGTCTGTCCGGATGGATTTTGGGCAGTAAGCCAGGGTAAATTTTAGAGAGTCACCATGGTCTGTGTAGTTATCTTTGTAATCTGAATTTTGGATATGTTGAACCCCTGTATGTCTATTTTAAGTGACAAAAAGAATCAGGAAGCTTAGATATTTGTAGCTCATTTGCGAGCGGATTAAATAAGAGTTGTCGAGGAGGGTTTCAACTTGGCAGAGGCTGATAATTGCGAGCCGGCAAAATGCGAGGTGGTATTTGCAAGCCGGTAATGCGAGCAAGCGAAGTGGCGAAGAGGCATTGCTGAGGTGGCATATGAGAAGAGGGAGATAGGAGAAGCGAGTTGGCGAAGAGGCATTGCTGAGGTGGCATATGCGAAGAGAGAGATAGGCGAAGCGAGTTGGCGAAGAGGCATTGTCGAGGTGGCATATACGAAGAGGAGTTCGCGAGGTAGCATATGCGAGGTGGCATATGCAAAGTGGGATTAGCGAAGTGGCTTATGCGAAGTGGCATTGCCGTAGTAGATTGGCAAAGTGGGAATTGTGAGCTGGCTTATGCGAGCTAGCATCGCCGAGGCGGGTTGGCGAGCGGAATTTTGGGGCAGTGGCCTATTTAACCAAGTGCCAGTAGCGATTTTCTGCACGATTTTCTTTCTTCTTCTCTTCGTTCTTCTTCAATTCTTCTCAAAATAGTTCCATTTATTTTCTAAGGCATTAATACTCAAAATTAATGCATTAAATCTCTAGATTATCATATTTTAATGCAGTAATCGTCAGTTTCAAACATATTATCTCAAGAAATTTAGTTTTGAAGAAATAAGATAAATTTTCTTCAAATGTCATTTTCTTTTAGATTAATTAAGTCTGGTAGTTAGAATAGTTAATTATGGGTATATAGAATTTATTACAAGCAATTTGAAGCTATTAATAGTAATTAATGTTGGAGAAATCAGAATTTATGGGTTGTCATAAATAGTAACATGAACAGTAAATTCAAAATAAATTTCAAAGTTTCTTTAAGAGATAAATTAAATTGATGTTGGGAATTAAAAATAGAAACTCTAAGATGGTTAAATGTTAAGAAATCATATTGAGTATTATTGATTATAGGAAACCCTAATTTTGAATATTTGGGGAAATTTCATAGGAGAAGAAAATCAAGGAAATTGAGGAGATTGTTGTTGAGCAAATTGTTAAAGGAAATTCAAGGATAAATTGTGTAGAGGTAAGTATGAACATTGCATTTGTTTATTGCTTCTTTGAAATGATATGACCAAGTATTCTTCATTGTTCACCCATATAATTCTCATATACTTGATATTGTATTACCGAACTATTAAATGAAAATTCTATGATATCCTAAAATCGAAATTTACCAATTGTTTCATGTGATTACCATATATATATATATATATATATATATATATATATATATATATACTGTAAGTGACTTGGTCAATCTTCTTGGATCAAGTTCATATGATTCCTACTTATTAAACTTGATTGAGATTATGATATATGTTGATGGACTTGTGACCAATATGTTTCTTGTGAGATTGAAACCATATGACCCTATGGATAAAACGCTCTTCCCAATAAAAGTAAATTCATTGGTTCATTGTGCACTTTGGGAACCTAGTTAATAGGGTTTTTATTAGCGTTTCACCTAGAGGGGACCACGAGCTTTAGGCGTATGCCTGGGCAAGCATGCGTTTGCGATAAGGTAGCAAGGACTACCGATGCTCTCTGTTGTGATAGGTTGCATGGCTACTGATGCACTCTGTGGTTCTACCATGTTACTTGATAGTGCTATTTGATTGTGAGCACTTTTGTTCTTGTAAGCCTAACCACATGATGATTCTTACCCATGTTCTTGGATTTGATATTTCCTTTTGATTAATATATATGTATATATATTTCTTTCATACTGCATGTTCATATCTTACTGAGTTGAAGGCTCACTCATCTTCTGTGGATTCTAGGTGATAGTATAGCTCGTGAGGGAGCTAGTAGAGAAGATCAAGCTTCTTGACTTATTCTTCAAAGAAGCCTCCATTGTAATCATTTTGATATATTTATGTTTATTCATTATATGGTATTAGGGTATTGTATACATTGGGAGTATACTCTAGAGCTCCGTAGTTAGTTTTTAGGGATGATAATATTTTGATGTACGAATTATTACCTTTTGGGTTACTCTTGTTCCTTAGTGATGTGGGATATATCTTTTGATCAGTAAGGAACAAAAGGAAATTATGAAATGATGAAAATAAAGATATAAATTATGCTTATATGGATCATAGAAATGAATATTGAATGATAACTATATTTGATATAAATGTGTATGAGATCCAGGATATGAGAGTTCTATAGGTTTATGGTGGCATTAAGCCTACCCTTGCCCTAGGACAGTCGCACCATTGGAGTTGGGGTGTGACAAATAGCTATTGTTATAAACAAATTCAATCAATGAAAAATATTAATCCTAGTTGCCTCCAAAGTCAAGTACACACAATCGTAACATATTTTCTAGAGTCTAAATAATACACTCGGTTTGCCCATCGATCTGCGGATATAAAGCTGTACTAAAGAGCAATTGAGTACCTAGAGCCTCTTGGAATTTGTGCCAAAATTGTGTAGTAAATTGAGTCCCTTGATCATATATAATGGCTAATGGTACACCATATAGCCTTAGTATCTTGTCAACATACAATTGGCATATTGAGCAGCTGAATAGGTTGTCTTCAATTCTAGGAAATGGGATGATTTAGTTAACCAACCTATAATTACCCAAATAGAGTCATAACCATACTGTGTCTTCGATAATCCTACTACAAAATCCATCTTCACTTGGTCCAATTTTCATTCCGGTAACTCTATCTCCTGTAGTAATCCAGATGGCTTATGATGTTCAAATTTCACCTGCTGATAGGCCAAGCAAGTGGATACAAATTTAGCCATATCTTGCTTTATATTAGGCCACTAATAACATGTTTTTAAATCATAATACATCTTAATTACTAGGGATGAACATTGTATGGTGCAAAATGCATTTCTTTCATAATTTTCTCTCGTAACCCATCCACATTTGGCATACATAATCGTTGCCCATATTTTAATACACCATTATCCACTATAAAATCAGGAGCTCTTATAGCTTGCACAGAGTCTTTTAGCTTCATTATCTATGGATCCCGATCTTGAGCAGCTTTAATTTCTTCAATCAACAATGACTTTAATAGAAACTAAGCTATTAGAGCCTGGTTTCGATCTTAGGACCCCATCTCTAATTTAATTCCCATATCAAATAATTATTTCATTTCTTTTATCAATGGTCTCCATGATGTAGCAATATAAGCCAAGTTTCCTATTGATTTCTTGCTCAATGCATCAACTATTACATTTGCTTTTCTCGGATGAGCAAATTGTTAAAGGAAATTCAAGGATGAATTGTGTAGAGGTAAGTATGAACATTGTATTTGTTTATTGCTTCTTTGAAATGATATGACCAAGTATTCTTAATTGTTCACCCATATAATTCTCATATACTTGATATTGTATTATCAAACTATTAAATGAAAATTCTATGATATCCTAAAATCGAAATTTACCAATTGTTTCATATGATTACCATATATATATATATATATACTGTAAGTGACTTGGTCAATCTTCTTGGATCAAGTTCATATGATTCTTACTTGTTAAACTTGATTGAAATTATGATATATGTTGATGGTCTTGTGACCAATATGTTTCTTGTGAGATTGGAACCATATGACCCTATGAATAGAATGCTCTTCCCAATGAGAGTAAATTCATTGTTCCATTGTGCACTTTGGGAACCTAGCTGATAGGGTTTTTATCAGTGTTCCACCTAGAGGGGACCATGAGCTCTAAGCGTATGCCTGGCCAAAATTGCGTTTGCGATAAGGTAGCAAGGACTACTGATGCGCTTTATTGTGATAGGTAGCATGGCTACTGATGCACTCTGTAGTTCTACCATGTTACTTGATAGTGTTATTTGGTTGTGAGCAATTCTGTTCTTGTAAGCCTAACCACATGATGATTCTTACCCATGTTCTTGGATTTGATATTTCCTTTGGATTAATATATATGTATATATATTTCTTTCATACTGCATGTTCATATCTTACTGAGTTGAAGGCTCACTCTTCTTCTGTGGATTTTAGGTGATAATGTAGCTCGTGAGGGAGCTAGTAGAGAAGATCAAGCTTCTTGACTTATTGTTCCAAGAAGCCTCCATTGTAATCATTTTGATATATTTATGTATATTCATTGTATGGTATTAGGGTATTGTATGCATTGGGAGTATACTCTAGAGCTCCGTAGTTGGTTTTGGGGGATGATAATATTTTGATGTATGAATTATTACCTTTTGGGTTACTCTTGTTCCTTAGTGATGTGGGATACATCTTTTGATCAGTAAGGAACAAGAGGAAGTTATGAAATGATGGAAATAAAGATATAAATTATGCTTATATGGATCATAGAAATAAATATTTAATGATAACTATATTTTATATAAATGTGTATGAGATCTAGGATATGAGAGTTCTAAGGGTTTATGGTGGCCTTAAGCCTACCCTTGCCCTAGGACCGTTACACCACTGGAGTTGGGGTGTGACAGAGGTAGTATCAGAGCTATAGGTTTATAATGTGTTGATTAAGATAACTATGGAGCATAGGATTTGTGTCTCATTCAATTGTGTCTTCCTTTGGTATATATATCTGCGTTAAGTATGCATAGTGAGTATGATAATGTTTGTTTTTCTTATCAGTATCGAGATGCCTCCATGTCATGGTAGAGGACGGGGTTGAGGCCATCCTAGGTAGGATCTACCTTTTGAAGAGGGTTCTGTAGGTGGAAATGGAGGAGATGAGGTTCCTCCTGTGCCACCAGTGGATGTGGCTCATATGGCTCAGCAATTGGACCAGCTGTAAAGGAATTATTCAATGATAGTTGAGTTCATTACTCAGTAAAAGCAGCAGCAGGTACCTCCAGTTCAGGTTCCAGAAATCCCTATTCCTCCAGTAGTTCTACCACTTGTAGAGCGTCAAGAGGAAGAGGTATCATTTGAGAGGTTTCTAAAGCTCAAGCCCTTAGAATATAAAGGGGAAATGGATCCTACAGATTTCCTAGAGGAAATTGTAGAGAAGGTACATATTCTGCGGATTCCTGACAGAAGAGCCATAGAATTTGTGGGATATTTGATGAAAGTCGAGACTAAGGATTGGTTTAAAATAAGTATTTCTGGCATGCTTCGAGAAAATGAGGATCTATCATGGGAAAGATTCAAGGAATTGGTACTAAATGAATTTCTTCCAGAGAGCGTGAGGGAAGCTAAGTCCCTGGAGTTTGAGAGATTGGTTCAGACCCCTGGCCTGAGTGTTTCAGAGTATGCCAGGAAGCTCAGTCAACTGAGTAAATTTGCTCATGCATTGGTGCCTACAGATGCGACACGGATTCAACAGTTTCGTAGAGGGTTAGTGGCTCCATTGTTTAAGCTCCTAGCTGCTCTTGAGTTTGATTCCTATTCCAAACTGGTGGACAAGGCTAGAATAATTGAGAATAGGGAGATGGAAGCCAGATCAGAAAGGGTTGAAAAGAAGAAGTTCAAAATAGATAGTTTCTCTAAACCAGATAGTGGGATGAAGACTATGGTAGTGGCCCATCAGTTTGCTTTTAGGAGTGGGTATAGAGGACCTTCAGGAAGACTATAGTAGAGTCGGACTACTCTTGGACCTACTTCTCAGATGAGTCATGGATCAGCTAGCTTTGCATTACCCAGGGCTCCTAAACCTCTGTGTCCTACATGTGGGAAATTTCATAGTGGCCCTTGTCATTATGCATCAGGAGCATGTTTTAGATGTGGACAGCAAGGTCATTTCCTCAAGAATTGTCCACAACTACCCTTTGGAGGTAGACCTCAGGCTTCTTAGTCTATAGTTCTGATGAGTAGAGAGAGGAGCATTAGTCAACAGCCAGAAGAAGGCAGAGGTATTTTGGGTAGGACTGATGATGCTGGCAGAGGATCAGGATAGCATGTGGCTCAGGCTTCCGGATCGACTCCCATGGGTAGAGGCAGAGGCAAAGTTTTTGCTCTAGCACAGCACGAAGCCCAGGCATCCAACACAGTGGTTACAGGTATTCTTCCGATTCAAGCCTTGAATGCTAGAGTATTGTTGATTCGGGAGCTACACATTCCTTTTGTGTCATCATGTTTTGCTAAGAAGTTGCATGTGCCTTGTGTATTACTTGAAAATGTGTTGGTTGTTTCTACTCCTTTAGAGGAAGAGATTGAAGTCCAGAACTCCTATCCATCCTGTGTGGTTAGCATAGGTGGCAAGAGCTTGAATGTGGATTTGATTGAATTGCCTGTGTTGGAGTTTGATGTAATATTGGGCATGGACTGGTTGTCCAAGCACTATGCCATTATAGATTGTAATGGAAAGAAGCTAGTCTTTAAGCCACCTTCGGGTGAGGAATTTGAGTTTCAAGGGGAGCGGAGCGAAGTACCATACAATGTGATATCTGCCATTGGGGCAAGAAGGTTGTTAAGAAAGGGTTGCCAAGGGTATTTAGCTTATGTCCGAGATACTTGTAAAGAAGTGAGAAGTATGGAGTAGATTCCAATAGTCAATGAGTTTTTGGATGTATTTCCTGAAGAATTACCTGGTTTGCCACCGGATAGAGAGATAGAGTTCGGTATAGAGTTGCTACCTGGCACGAGTTCGATTTCTATTCCTCCCTATCTTATGGCACCAGTTGAGTTGAAAGAATTGAAGACTCAATTGTAAGATTTGCTTGACAAGGGATTCATTAGACCTAGTAGTTCACCGTGGGGAGCACCTGTACTCTTTGTGAAGAAGAAGAACGGTTCTATGAGGCTATGTATAGACTACAGGCAGCTCAACAAGGTAACTATCAAGAAT
>CANXYC011092654.1:0-58622 GCA_948193065.1 Aleurites moluccanus | reverse complement strand
AAAAAAAAAAAAAATCCAAATTTTTTTATTATATTTTTTATAAATTTTTTTTAAAATTTTTAACATGTCCCCCCCCCCCCCCCCCCCCCCCTTTGTTTGGAAGTAATAAAAAAAAAAAGTGGTCAATAGGGGGTTTTCTATCAAAAATGTAGCATGGCAAAAGAAAAAGAAGCAGATATGCAGAAAAATTACATCAAAATGGTTGCATTATTTTAACAACGCAATATTGCAACATGTCAACAAAGCACAACTCAATATTGCAGCAACTCAATAAAGCACAACTCAATGTTGCAGCAGCATTCAACTCAATATTTCAACAAGTTAAATCAAAATGCAAGTCAATATAGCAAAACCAACTCAAGAAACAGAATCAATATTGTAAAATGTCAATAAAAACAACAATATATCAAAATTTTGAAAGTACCAAAATACAAAGAAAATCAAAAAGTACACAAAAAAAAAGAATCAAAAATCTTAAAACTAAGCAGCAAAATCAGTAAGAGGGTCTGCTGCAGCAGTAGCTTCAGCTCTAATGGCAGCCACATCAGTGAAAACATCTGATGATGTAGGTTGGGCTGCTGGAAGGTCTTTAGTAGGACTGGAGATTGCATCGCCTGATTCTGAAGCTGTAGAATGAGCAACTTCAGTATCATCAAGCTTAACATGCAGCTCGCAATGTTGTAGATGAAGGTGCTAAATTGCTCCCTTGATAGAAGTATGAGCAGTGGCAATATCGCTGATATGATCATCTAAGCATTGTATACATGCGAAGACTGCCTGCTCAAGAGAGTCAAGGCGGCCTCTGATGAGTGAGGCCAGCTAAGTCACGTCCAAAGTAGGTGGAACTGTAGAAGTTGAGGCTGCAGAAGGATCTAAAGGTGCAGGGATGGTAGCAGGAGCTGAAGGAGGAGGAACCAAAGCTGATTCAAGATCCAAACGACCAATCACAATAGTTTCCCTAAGGACATACTCCCCATCCCGGTTTCTAGCAACTATTGACATTTTAGCTAGAGCCTGCATCCCTAGGTATTTGTATTCATCATGTAGATGATGTAGGGGTTGATATGAAGTGGATGCGGGATCAAATCGAAGCTTAGGGTTAGGGTTGGCTCAGGTTATTTCTACGGCAATTTTTGTGATTAGATGTCTAATCACAATATCGCCGGACTTCCTTTTTGACAGCGAATAAAGTGATTTGCAAGCCATCGATCCAAAGCCAGTTTATGCCCTTTTTCAATGCACTATAGATAGAATAGGTCAGATTTAAGCATGGCACTATAACTAGTCCCTCTCACATTTATAGTATATGTTATAATGTGATGAATGATTTTGAGCACGGGACTCCGAATGCTAGTGGCTTTGCAAGTTCTAGGGTTGAAGGGGGTTTCTAAACCTGTGATTTCCTTCCAGAAATCTAACTCAATGAAAGAATCAGGATTTTCTAACCCAATACCAGAAAACCCAAAGATTTCCACTTGTTTAACTCTGTCTAAGGTATATGGTTGTCCTAGGATTTTAAAAGTCGTGATTCTAAAGGAGGAACCGGTGGTGGTATTCACCCTAAGAGTTGAAAAAAACTCTTAGACTAAAAGTAGAGAATAAGCATAATTGATATTAGACATAACTGTCCAATTGACAGAGGCTAGTTTTTCCAAAACAGCCTTAGCAACCCCCAATTTTTCTAAGGCTACCCAATCTATATACATAGATGGGAGAATATTGCGATTATAAGTTGGGACAACAAACCTCTTTCGTTCATCCTCGGTTAAGGAAATGAGATGTTGCTCATGATCAGAGGGTCGGACAACAGGTGCAAACTGTAGCGGATTAGAAGCAGTTTGGGGTGGAGCGGGATTGCTCTATGGAGGAGGTGGTTAAAAAGAGGCTCCAACCTTCTCCTTTCCCTTTAAAGTACGAGATGAAGGAGGAGGAGGAGACAAGGATTTAGTTTCTAAAGAACTGGAATAAGATTCTTCAGAGGTGGATTTCTTAATTCTTGCCTTTTTCCCATATGAGGGTTTACATTGGGTAAGGGTTTTGGTACGTTTGGGAGGCATTTTGTGTGATTGAATGATGAAAAGATTGATTTCGATTATGGAGAGAGTTGTAAAGATGGGTTTTTTCAGAGAAAAATGAGATTGGGTAAGAGAAAAAGACTGAAAACTAAGATATTTATTTTAAAAATCGCAGCAATAGCGGCCGTTACTTTTTGGTAGCAGTCGCGATTTAATTAAATAACGGCTATTACTTAGTGGTAGTGGTCGTGACTTAATGAAGTAGCGACTACTATAAAATAAGTAACGGGCGCTACTAAGCTAAGTAGTGGGAACTACTAAAAGAAACAAAAGGTTTGGCAAAAAATGTAGCGCCGTTATCAATTTTTATAGTGGTCGCGAATATGGAAAGAGAAAAAACTGAAAATTTACCCAGAATCACAGGCACATCTTGAGTAGCGGCCGTTACTCTAATTTGAGTAACAAAGGTACATTAAACCCACGAGTAATGGGAGCTACACTAGTTTATAGCGGCCGCTACACAAATGAAAATTTCAAAAGAATAAATAAAACACAGAAATTAGTCAAGATACCTTATCAAACTCACTACCATCCAACATTCCTAATTCACGTTTAATAAAATTTAAGCACTTCTCATTCAATGGTTTTGTAAAAATATTTGCAAGTTGATCATTTCAAGTAACAAAGTCAAGCACAACATTATCATTCAACACATTGTCTCTAAGAAAATGATGTCTAATATCAATGTGCTTACTCCTAGAGTGTTGAACAGGATTTTTTGATAAATTGATATCACTGGCGTTATCACACTTAATAAGAATCTTGTTTAAAGATACACCTAAATCATGAATTTGTTGTTTCATCCATAAAACTTGTGCACAACAACAAGTGGCTGCCACATATTCGGCTTCTATAGTGGACAAAGACACTGAATTTTATTTCCTACTAAATCAAAAAACAAGACAATTTTCTAGGAATTGGTAAGTATTGGAGGTACTTTTCCTATCCATGCAACTACCAAAAAAATCCGTATCGGAATAGCTAATTAGATTAAAAAACATGTTCTTAGGATACTAAAGCCCTAGATTTTATGTGCCTATTAAATATTTGAAAATTCTTTTGACCGCATGCAAATGCGATTCTTTAGGATAAGATTGAAAACGTGCACATAAATATACGACAAACATAATATATGGTCTATTAGTGGTTAAGTAAAGCAAGCTACCAATCATACCTCTAAAGTTCTTCTCCTCAATAGGCTTACCAAGACCATCCTTATCAAGCTTGATGGTGGAGCTAATTGGAGTTTTACTTGACTTTGCTCCATCCATAACAAACCTCTTTAGACGTTCCTTTGTGTACTTTGATTGGTTAATGAAGATGTCTTCCTCATATTGTTTGATTTGTAATCCAAGGAAGTACTTCAATTCTCCCATCATACTCATCTCAAATTCACTTTGCATACATAAGGAGAATTCCTTGCACAAAACTTCATTAGTAGAACCAAATATTATTTCATCAATATAAATTTGCACAATCAATATGTTATGTTTATCCTTTTTAATAAAAAGTGTTGTATCAACTTTACCTTTTAAAAAACCATTGTTAATTAAAAAAGTGCTAAGTCTATCATACCAAGCTCTAAGAGCTTGTTTAAGACCATAAAGAGCTTTTTGAAGTTTAAAAACATGATTTGGAAAATCAAATTATTCAAAACCCGGAGGTTATTCAACATAAACTTCCTCCTCCATGAAGCCATTTGAAAAGCACTTTTAACATCCATTTGATACAACTGCAAGTTCATATGACATGCAAATGCAAGTAGTATCATAATTGCCTCAAGTCTAGCTACTGGTATAAAAGTCTCATCATAGTCTATTCCTTCCTCTTGATTATATCCTTTTGCCACCAATCTAGCTTTGTTTCTAGTGATCACACCAACCTCATCTAATTTTTTTTTAAACACCCATTTGGTACCAATGATGGGATGGTTTTGTGGTCTTGGAACCAAGGTCCAAACCTTGTTCCTCACAAATTGGTTCAATTCTTCTTGCATAACCTTAATCCAATTTTCATCATCTAGAGCTTCATTGATATTCTTAGGTTCAATCTTAGATATGAAGGATAGGTTATTCACTATTTCCTTGAAAAAGGATCTTGTGGCTACACCTTTTGAGGTTTCACCAATAATGAGGTCTTTTGGGTGGTACTTTTTGAATTTCTAATCCTTTCGAAGTTCAACATCAAGAGGTGGGGTTTCTATTTCTTTGGAAGATTTTCCTAGATCATCAAGATTCTTTGAGGAAGAATCAACAAGAGGCTCTAGGTCAATAGATGAATCATGTTTATGAACAAAAATGTCATCATCATTAATGTGATCAAATTTATGCATATCAAAAGGACTTGATTCATCAAATGTAACATGCATGGACTCTTCAACAACTAAAGTTCTTTTATTGAAAACTCTATAAGCTTTGCTAGAAGTTGAATAACCCAAGAAAATACCTACATCCGTTTTGGAGTTAAATTTTCCAAGATTATCTTTGGTGTTTAATATGAAGCATTTGCATTCAAATACTCTTAGATATGAAATTCTTGGTTTTCTTCCATTCCATAGCTCATAAAGAGTTTTGTTTAAAATCGCTCTTATGAAAAGTCTATTTGAAATATAACAAGCACTATTGACGGCTTCGGCCCAAAAGTACTTAGGAAGATAATACTCATTGAGCATAGTTCTAGCCATATCATTAAAAGTTTTATTTTTCCTTTCTACAACTCCATTTTGTTGGGAAGTTCTAGGAGTAGAAAAGTTATGAAAAATTCTCATTTCATCACAAAAGGATTTGAACTCATGATTGACAAATTCTCTTCCATTATCATTTCTTAAAGATGTGATATAAAAACCTTTTTCATTTTGAATTCTTTTAGCAAAAGATTTAAATTCCTTAAAGCTTTCATCCTTATGAGCAAGGAATAAAACCCAAGTAAATCTAGAGTAATCATTAATAATGACAAATGCATATTGCTTATCTCCAAGACTAGATATCCTACAAGGACTAAATAAGTCCACATGTAAAAGTTTTAGAGGTCTTGAAGAAGAAACAACATTTTTAGTTTGAAAATAACTTTTAACTTGCTTGCCCATTTGACATGCATCACACATCTTATCTTTGAGAAACTTGACTTTGGGGAGACCAATTACAAGCTTTTTAGACTTAAGATTGTCAATATGATCAATGCCAACATGTCCAAGTCTCTTATGCCACAACCATGCATCATCACATAGAGAGACAATACAATCAATATTGTCATTATGCATATTATTTAAATCAATCATATAGACGTTGTCAATTTTATAACCGACAAATAAAATTTTCTTATCATTCAAACGTTTCACATAGCATTTCTTAGAAGTAAAAGAGATTTTGTTTCCTATGTCACATAATTGACTAACACTAATTAAATTATGTTTCAATCCATTAACCAATAATACATGTTCAAGAGAGGGTTTTTCGATCTTACCAACTCACCCAATTTTAATAATTTTACCTTTGCCATTATCACTAAAGGTTACCTTTCCTCCTTTCTTATTTTGTAAGTTTATGAGAAGACTTGCATTACCGGTCATATGTCTTGAACATCCACTATCCAAGTACCATGATTCTTCTTTCCTTGCGGATTTTAAGCAAACTTACAAGAAATAACATTCATACATTTTTAGGTACCCAAAAGCTTTTGGGTCCTTGGGGGCTATCATTAATGTATCCTAGATGTACATTTCTAATATAATATTTGAAATTTGAATGACCATATTTTTCACAATAATGACATCTCAAGAGATTTTTATATTTTTGTTGAGACCTTGTCTTATTGTGTGTTTTGAAATGATATTGAGGCCAATAATCATACTTTGATTTTTATCTAGAATATGCATTTTTACGCCTCTTTAAGTGAGAGTTATGCATGTCATAACTATGTACATTAGTTTTAGGTCTAACATTTTTAGATGGAGGAATGTGATTGTGTGAACTTGATGCCTTTATAAATGTTGTCTTAGATGTTGATGGAGCATCCCCTCCACTATAACCAAGTCCATACTTAATTGTAGGACATCTTTGAGACTCAATAATTTTATCCAATTTTTCTTTGCCATTACAAAGTTTGGATAAGCATTCATTATAAGATTATAAATTGTTTCTCAACAAGGAATTCTCATTTTTTTAGTTTATTGCATTCTTGGTCTCTAAGATTGATGGTCTTTTCCATTTCAATATTAGATACACTTAATTCATTTATTTCCTTTTTGTATAATTCACAAGCATCTAAGACTTCATTTGACATTTCTTTCAATTTATCATATTTGTTTTGCAACTTATGATATTTTGAAAGTAATGTATCCATAATTTGTAAAGCATCATTATTAGAATTAAAATCTGAATTACTAACCTCACTTGAAAATGTGTCTTCCTTAATAGCCATGAAGCAAAAATTGGCTACTTCATCTTTGCTAGCATTTTTTTCTTCATCGGAATCGCTTGAATCATCCCAAGTAGGCACCAATGCCTTTTTCTTAAAATTTCTCTTATTTTTTAATCTAGGCAACCTGTTTTTATGTGACCAAATTTGCCACATTCAAAGCATTTCACTTGATTGCTTTTGATCTTTTCATTCTTTTCATATCTTTCGAATGGCTTCTTGCTCTTGTTCTTCTTATGAATAAGATTTCTTATTCTTTTAGTAAGTAAAGCCATGTCTTCATCCTCTTCCCCTTTTTCGCTCTCAATTAAGGAACCCTCATTGGAAGTAATGAGAGCTATCCCCTTATTCTTCTCTTCAACTTTTTCTTGAGATAAAGTTATCTCATGTGTGAGAAGTTTTCCCAACAAGTTGTCAGTTAGGAGGGTGCTCAAGTCATTTGCTTCTTCAATTGAAGTTACTCTTGCTTCCCAATCCTTCTTAGGTACAACTCTCAAGATCTTACAATTTATATCTTCTTTAGAATAATTCTTCCCAAGCTTCCTCATTTGATTTACAATTACCATTAGGAGATTGTACGTTTTGGATACCTTCTCATTTGGTAACATTTGAAAGAGCTCATATTCATAAGAATATGAATTTTCTTACCATTGACTTGATTTATTCCTTTATGAGTAGTTTCAAGAGTATCCCAAATTTGCTTTGCCGAAATGCAATGGGAGATTTTACCATACTCATCTCTACTTAAGGCACAATAGAGAGTATTTATTACCTTTTGATTTCTCCCATTTGCTTTCCTTTTCGCCGGTGTCTATTCAATCTTTGGTTTGATGACTTCTACATCATCAACAATTTTTGTAGGAACCATATAACCCACTTCTACAACATCCCAAAGATCAATGCCATAACTATCCATGTAAATTTCCATTATATTCTTCCAATAAGGATAATCGGTACCATTTACATAAAGTGGTCTCATGGTCGAGTCGCCCTCAATAATGTTGGTTGTTTGGTTTGCCATGTGATCTTTGATCCAAGATGATTAAATCTTTGAAAAAGTGGATACAAAGCTCTGATACCAACTGAAAGTCCCTTGGCAACCAAGAGGGGGGGTGAATTTGTTGTTTAATAAAATTAATGACAACTTAAAATTTAATGAGTGAAAGAGAGAAAGAGAAATTCACACAAAGAATTTATAGTGGTTTAGCCAAAAATGTCTACGTCCACTCCTCAAGATCACACTTGAGTATTTCACTAACTTTGATCCTTTTTCAGGTTAAAGATCAAACCTTAAGGTGTTTAGACTAACACCAAACCTTATAAGTGTTTTTACTATAAAGGCTCACACACAACTCAAAAGAGATACAAGAGATGAGAAAGAAATTACCCAATAACTTTAACCTAACTCTCAGGACTTAATAACACTTCAACAACCTTGAAGTTTTAGCAATTAATTCTTTGTATAATAGAAAACTCGATTTGAAGCTCAATAACACTTAAAAACTTTAAGATATAAATTAATACATAATAAATTGGTTGTTGTTATTATAATAAATTCATATCAACTCATATTTATAGTTTTGAGCTAAAAAGAGCCGTTTGGATGCATTAAATAAGCATTTAATGCAAATCAGAGTTGTTGCAATGGCTATATTTTTTACCAGAATTTGAATTGTAATGAGCGCTATATAATAAGTAGCAGACGCTACATAATAAGTAGTGAGCGCTACTTATTCTGTAGCGGACGTGACTGATGCTCCAAAGACTTTAAGATGCTTTTGTGTCTTTTGAGCTTTCTTAGTAGCGGGTGCTACCTTCTGTAGCAAGGGCTATTTAAAAGTGTAGCGGTCGCTACACTTTTGGCTCACTCTGAATATGAAATTTGCTGCTGTGACTTCTTTGTAGCGGCTGCTAATTTCAAACTTCATCATGTGTAGTGGCGGGCACTTATATAGGTAGCGGGCGCTACTTAAGTTACAGTGGGAACTGAATCCATTCACTAGCGCTACTGAAGGTAGTCAGCTTCTGTGACTTCTGGATCTCTTAGTAGCGACTGTGACTTATAACTTACGGACGCTACTTAACTTAGTAACGGGCGCTACTTAACTGGTTTCTCTGAACTTTCTTCTTTTAAAGTTAAGTAATGAGCGCTACTTATCAATGTAGCAACCGCTACATACCAATAACTTGAAAACTTGAAAAACTGTCCTTGCCACCGGAGAAGTGAGTGAAATTAAATAGTAAAAACTCAAAGTAGGTGATTTCGGTGTGATTTGAAAGGTGGAGGAAGCTTTCTTTTTATAATAGAAAGCTTGGGGGGCTCATTTTATCATTTTTCGATGTGGAATTTGGTGAAAAAGGTGCAAAGTACCGAGCTGCCACTGGAAAGAAGGGGAAGTGCCACCGGAGGGGGGTAGCAGTGCCCCCAAAGAGGGAGGGTGGCACTAGTAGCAAAGGAGGGTGGCAGGCCATGACAGGCAGAGAGGATGGCCAAACTGCCACCCTCAAGGCATGGCGGCACCGCTCCCTAGGGGTGGCGGCAATGCCATCCCTTGAGGGTAGCAACCTAGGCCCAAATTCTTTCTGGTGCTTTCTGAGTTCGTCCGTGAATGGGGTGGGCTCTGGTTAGTGTCGTTCGGCTTGACACAAGTCCGAAGGGTGTAAAAAATCAGTGTTCACAGACATATGCATAATTCATTGAGTTGAAGGCTCACCCTCCTTCTTTTGTAGTTTTCAAGTGTTAGAGTCATCGTTCCAGAGACCGAAGATAGAGCTTCTTGACTTCTTTCTCTAAAAAGCTACTTGAAAGTATAGACTCTGATTATTTTGGATATTTTGTTATTATTTTGAGATGTAATTCTCTTAGAGCTCCATAATATTTGAATGGTCTGTAATATTCTTTGGGTTATCTCTTGTTCAGTTTGGATAAAGGACTTCTTTTGCCTTTGATCCATAGTGAACAAGTTGATTATATTTTGATGGATATATCACAAGATGATATTATAGGTTGATGATGCTTATAATTGTGAATTGTGGATGGATATAGATATTATTTTGTTATTGCCATAGGTTAGGTTGGTATGTTACGGATTTTTAGTAGCCTTAAGCCTACTCATACCCTAGGACCGTTACATCTCTTGTTTTAGGATGTGACAAAGGTTGTATCAAAGCTTAGGTTTAAAGTTATAGTTGATCTGTGGCAATGAGTGTCTGATTAGGGAAATTATGGAGCATAGGAATTTTGTCTTGTTAATGTTTCATTATCCTCTGTTATGAATATGCATTTCTGTCTTATCTAAATCTGAATTATTTTTTTTGTTATCAGTTCTGATATGTCTCTTAGACGCGGCCGTGGTAGAGGCAGAGGAAGTGGTCATCCTATGAGAGATGTTTCTTCTAAGGTCAATCTGTTGGTCAAATGGGGGATAATGAGGTTCCTCCAGCACCTCCATTGGATATGGCTCAGAGATTTGAATTGTTGGAGTTAAATTATGAAATAATAGCTGAGTATATTACCCAATAGAGGCAACAGGCTCCTCCAGTACAGGTGACTCCAACTTCGCCACCACTTGCAGCTCTGGTAGCTCCTCCGGTTGTTTCTCCTCAGCCACCTTTGGTTCCATGGGTTGAGGAAGTATCGTTTGAGCAATTTCTGAAGCTCAAGCTAGCAGAGTATAAGGGTAAGGTAGACCCTACTGAATTTTTAGAAGAAGTGGAAGATAAGGCCCAGATTTTGAGAGTTTCTAATAGGAGAGTTGTAGAGTTTGAGGATCACCTTATGAAGAGTGATGCCTGTGACTAGTTTAAAAGGAGTATTTTTGGTTTACTTCTTAGTAGTAGAGGGATCACTTGGGCTCGTTTTAGGAAGCTTGTGATGAAGGAGTTGCTTCCGGAATCAATTAGAGAGGCTAAAGCCTTGGATTTTGAGAGACGTGTACAGACTTCTGATATATCTGTATCTGAATATGCTAAGAGGTTTAGTAATTTAAGTAATTTTTGCTCTTGCTTTTGTTCATGATGAGGTGGCACAGATTCATCGATTTAGGAAAGGATTGTTGACCCCAATATTCAAGATTTTATTAGTCCAGGAGTTTGATTCCTTTTCCACACTGGTGGATAAGGCAAAGGTTATTGAGAACAGAGAAATGGAAGCAAGATCTGCTAGAAAGCAGAGGAAGACGGCAAAGATAGGAGGCTCATCTAAGTCAAGTAAAGATGAAAGTGGAGTGAAGAGTATGGGTGTTTCTCTTCATTCTACACTGACTAGTTCTGGAGGTCAATCAGATGGATCTCAGCAGAGACAGAATACTTTCAGACATACTACACTGATAAATTATGGTTCTGGTAGTCTGGCATCTCCTAGAGGTTCAATTCCTCTTTGCTCTACTTGTGGAAAGAAACATTTCGGCTAGTGATATAGGGAGATAGGTATTTGTTTCAGATGTGGTCAGTCCGACCACTTTATTAAGGATTGTCCCTAGGCATTGCACTCAAATAGACCTCAGGCTTCCTAGTCTATAATTCAGATGGATAAGAGAGGAGGTGGTATTTAGTTTGGTAGAAGAGGTTTAGCTAGAGGCCAGGATATGGGTAGAGGTTCTGGTCATATAATGGGCAAGCTTTAGGGTAGGCACCAATTAGCAGAGGCAGGGGTAGAGTTTTTGCTTTGACTCAGCAGGAGGCTCGGGCCTTAAACACAGTTGTGACATGTATTATTCCTATTCAAGCTTTGAATGCACGAGTTCTATTTGATTTTAGTGCCACGCATTCCTTTGTTTCTTCATATTTTGCAAAGAAATTATTTGTGGCATGCAAACTTCTAGATTATACATTGGTCGTGTCCACTCTTTTAGAGGAAGAAATAAAGGTGAATAAGGTTTATCCTTCTTGTTTAGTGAGACTTAATGGCAAGAGTTTAGAGGTAGATTTAGTTGAACTACCAATGTTGGAGTTTGGTGTGATCTTGGGCATTGATTGGTTGTCTAAGTATTTTACTATCATTGATTGTAATGGAAAGAAGATTGTGTTCAAGCCACCTTCAGGTGAAGAGTTTGAGTTACAAAGGGAAAGGAGTGAGGTTCCTTATAATATGATATCTTCTATAGGGGCGAGGAGATTATTAAAGAAAGGATGTTGAGGGTATTTGGCGTATGTCCGAGACATGGAAAAGGAAGTGAAGTGCATTGATCAGATTCCTGTTGTGCATGAGTTTGTGGATATATTTCAAAAAGAATTGCCTAGTTTATCGCATGATAGAGAGATTAAGTTCAGCATTGAAGTACTCTTAGATATTAATCTAATATTAATACCTTCATATTGCATGGCCCCTATTGAATTAAAGGAATTGAAGTTGCAACTATAAGACTTATTATATAAAGGGTCTATAAGGCCTAGTAGTTCACCTTGGGGTGCTCCGGTGTTATTTGTTAAGAAGAAGGACGGATCTATGAGATTATGTATCGATTACCAACAACATAATAAAGTCACTATTCGAAATAAGTATCCACTTCCTCAGATTGATGGCTTGTTTGACCAATTACAGAGAGCAAGTAATTTCTCTAAGATTGGCTTGAGATAAGGTTATTATCAGTTGATGACCAAGAGGGAGGATGTGCTTAAGATTGCTTTTAAAACCAAGTATGGTCACTATGAATTTCTGGTACTACCATTTGGGTTAATGAAAGCACCAGCTGCTTTTATGGATTTAATGAACAGGGTCTTCAAACCATTCTTAGATAGGTTTGTGATTGTGTTTATTGATGACATATTGGTGTATTCCAAGAGTAAGGAAGAATATGAAGAGCATCTATATATAGTTATACACACTTTAAGAGAACATCAACTTTATGCTAATTTTTCTAAGTGTGAATTATGGCTTGATAGAGTTTGCTTTCTGGGACATGTGATTAACAAAAAAGGGATTTTTGTAGATCTGAAGAAAGTTGATGCAATTCTGGATTGGCCTAGACCCACCAATGTGATAGAAGTTAGGAGTTTCCTGGATCTAGCATATTATTATCAGAGATTTGTTCAGGATTTCTCTAAGATAGCTGCTCCTTTGAGTAAGCTCACTCATAAGCACATGAAGTTTCAGCGGTCCGATGATTGTGAGGACAATTTTCACAAGTTAAAGACTTGTTTGACTGCTGCTCTGATTCTGGCACTACCTTCTAGTGAGGGTGATTTTGTGGTTTATTATGACTCTTCGAGAGTGGGACTCAGTTGTGTTTTGATCCAAAATGGTAAGGTAATATCTTATTCTTCTCATCAGTTGGGGAAACATGAGTTGAATTACCCGATCCATGATTTGGAAATGGCGGCAGTAGTGTTTGCTTTGAAGATTTTGTGGCACTACATGTATGGTGAGAAGTGTGAGATCTACACAGATCACAAAAGTTTGAAATATATCTTTCAGCAGAAAGATTTGAATTTAGGCAAAGGAGATGGATGAAGTTGCTTAAGGATTATGATTATGAGATTTTGTATCATCCAGGTAAGGCTAATGTAGTAGTTGATGCCTTAAGTCGTAAATCGTTAGGGAGTTTGGTTCACATTCAGGTGAGTAGGCGATAGATGATTAAGGAATTTCAGAGTTTACATGATTTGGCATTTCAGTTTGGCTTGTCTAATGATGGAGCATTGTTAGATCATTTCTGAGTTAAACCATTATTGGTTGATCGTATTAAGGAGGTTTAAGATAGAGATCCTCACTTGGCAAAGTTGAAGAGCAAAGTAGAATCAGGGAAAACTCTGGGATTTGCCATTAGGGATGGTGTATGAAGATATGGTACATGGTTATATATTCCTGCACTGGATGATCTTATTGAGCAAGTGTTGAGGGAAGCTCATTATGCCACTTACAATATGCATCCGGGTGCCACAAAGATGTATCATGATGTTAAAGAATCATATTGGCGATATGGCATGAAGAGAGACATAGCGAAGTTTGTGGCTAAGTGCTTGACTTGTCAATAGGTTAAGTTTGAGTGCCATAAACCATCTGGGTTACTTCAACAATTACCTTTGCTATAATGGAAATGGGAAAGAATAACTATGAATTTTGTGGTAGGTTTACCAAGGACTTATAGTAGACAAGACTCTATTTAGGTAATTATGGATAGGTTGACTAAGTCAGCTCATTTTCTGCCGGTAAAGACTATCCATTTGGCTTCTCAATATTATCAGTTCTATATTGATGAGATTGTGAGATTGCATGGTGTTTTGATATCAATCATTTCTGATTGAGGTACTCAGTTTACCTTAATATTTTGGCTGAAACTGCATGAGTCATTAGGTACTCGATTGGATTTTAGTACAGCTTTTCATTCGCAGACCGCTGGACAATCAAAGAGGACCATCCAAACTCTAAAGGACATGTTGAGGATGTTCATCCTAGATTTTGGAGGGAATTGGGATAATCATATACTGTTGAACAAATTTACCTATAACAACAGTTATCACCCTATGATCCAGATAGCACCGTATAAGGCTCTGTATGGAAAGAAGTGTAGACCCCCTATTTGTTGGTATGAGATTAGGGAAAAGTTCACTAAAGGTCCTGATTGGATCTGATATACATTCGAGAAAGTACCTTTGATTTAAGAATGATTGAAAACTGTTTTTAGTCGACAGAAGAGCTATGTTGACCCTAAGATAAAGGATCTTCATTTTTCGTTGGTGACAAGGTATTTTTGGAGGTATTACTAATGAGAGGAGTTATGAGATTTGGAAAGAAATACAAGTTATCTCTGAGATATATTAGACCTTTTGAGATTCTGGTCAAGGTTGGAGATGTTTCATATCGGTTGGCACTTCCATTTGACTTGGATAGTGTTCATCCGATATTTCACTTATCCATGCTTCGCAAGTATATTCTGGATCCTTCGCATGTATTGCAAGCGCAACCTTTAGAGTTTAACTCAGACTTAATTATGAAGAGGTTCTTATAGCCATTATTGATATAATGGTTAAAAGACTTTGGAATAAGGACATAACAATAGTGAAAGTTCTCTGAAAGAACCAATCGACAGAAGAATGCACTTGGGAGAGTGAACTTAGTATGCAAACTAAGTATCCTCAATTGTTTCAAGGTTAAGAGTAAGATTTCTATAAAATTCGAGGACAAATTTTTTGTTAGGAGGGAAGAATGTAATACCCTCTATCTGTATTACTTATGTTCTGTGTTTTTTTTTTTTTTTTGCTTGTTTCTGAATGAATTTGTTTGTGCTATAATATATTATGATTCTCTGCTCTGTTTTGCTTTGTTTTATGTTAGTTAGAAAGTGTTATGTTTGTTATGGATGACTCTTAGAGAGGTTTTGTGTGATTAAGTTATGTTTGGTGGAGTTTTGGTTAAGTTAGATTGAAGAAAGTTTGAGGAATGCCTTTTAACCCATCTTCGCGGGCTTGAGTCAGCCTTTACATGCGTGAATCATATATTCACAGGCATATAAAAAGTTTCTGTCTGAATTTTAAATTTTCATCAGATTAATTTCACAAGCGTGAAAGGTCGACTTTCACAGGTGTGAGTCCTTCTTTCTCGGGTATAAAGCGTCGGGTTCTATATATATTTGTTCATTTATCAACCATCTGAAAATTAAACTATTTTCTCTCTCTTATTTATTTCTCAACCACCAAAACCTAAATTTGTTTCATCTATATTTCTAAGGCATTAATACTCATTTAATGTTTTGCTTTGGCAAGCAAACACTATAAAAGATCATTAAATCATATCAAGTTCAAGATTTCTTCAAAAATCCCCATTTGCGGAGAAAGAGGTATTTTTTCTATAACTTGATTTCTGTTATGATTTGAGATTATAAGTTGTTAGAATAGTTGTTTATAAGCTATGGGGAGTATGTTATATGCATTTATGGCCATAGATTTTGGTTACTAGAAGGATTAGGGCAAATGGTGAATAGTAATGTGAATAGTATCAATTCTTTTATTCTTCCATAATTTTCTTTGAAAATGGTTAAATTAAGTTTAATAAATAACTAAATAAGCTTTAGAGAGTCTTTAATTATAAGAATTCGATATGGATAATATTGGGTAAGGAAAACCCTAAATTTGTGATTTGTTGAAATTTGTTAGGCTTGGAGCATTAAAGTGCTATTGAGATGATTTGAAGCTTAATAGAGTTTTATGAGCTTCGGTTTGGATTATTTCTTAGTGGAGGTGAGTAATGCATATGTGCTTTGTATGTATTTGTATATGTATATATGATTCTTTTGTTAAAGTTCATTTTGAGCATATCTATGCAATTGTTAAATTGGTATTTCTTTGAAACCAATGATATTTGTTATAAGTATAAATCTTGATACCATTATTGTGCTTTAGAGTTGGTATTGCTATACCATTTCTTTGGAACCAACTCATTATTATAGTATAAACTGATTATTCTGAAATGTTCAATGATTGATAAGAACCTCTATTGCAAATAATTGTATTCTGAATCAAGTAGATGTTATTGTTAGAACGCTCTTCCCTATGAGGGACATATCATAGGATTGTGTGCACCAGTGACTCGACTGATAAAGTCAAAGTATCAGGGTCTTTCTTGGAGGGGAAAAAGTTTATATAGGCATATGTTAGCTCAATCACATGTACTCTTTATGGAGATCGTAGTACTCCTGTTCTGTTTATGGATGTCGTTAGACTCTTGTTTTGTTTCTCAGTTGTTCTAACATCTACATAAGACATCACTCTGAACCTCTGATCTGATTATGAACCTCAGGTTATGCTATATTAATAATTCATTGAGTTGAAGGCTCACCCTCCTTTTGTTGTGGTTTTCAGGTGCTAGAGTCGTCGGTCCAGAGACCGAAAACAGAGCTTCTTGACTTCATTCTCCAAAAAGCTACTTGAAAGTATAGACTCTGATTATTTTGGATATTTTGTTATTATTTTGAGATGTAATTCTCTTAAAGCTCCATGATATTTGAATGGTCTGTAATATTTTTTGGGTTTTTTCTTGTTCAGTTTGGATAGATGACTTTTTTTTGCCTTTGATCCATAGTGAACAAGTTGATTATATTTTGATGGTTATATCACATGATGATATTACAGATTGATGATGCTCATGATTGTGAATTATGGATGGATATAGATATTATTTTGTTATTACCAGAGGTTAGATTGGTTTGTTATACAGGTTTTTAGTAGCCTTAAACTTACCTATACCCTAGGACCATTGCATCTCTGATTTTGAGATGTGACAAAATAATAATTTACAAAATCAGAAATTTAAAACATAGAGGAAAGAGAATCTAAGTGATTAATTACTGTGTTCAATTGAGGTCTTCAATGGCAGTCTTCAATGGAGTGCTTCAACTGCAATCTTCAACGGAAGTCATCAATGGCAGTCTTCAATCTCTGCATAGAGACTTGTAGAAAGATAAAGGATAATCAGAGAAAGAGGTGGAGAGAAAGAGAAGGAAACCACACGTTAAAGAGATTGATTTAATTAAAAAAGAAGAAGAAGAAGAACAGACGGAGGGAAAATAAAATTTGGGCACGCAATGAATAAAAATAAACCACGCATCTACACGTAGTTTCTTCGTTAGAAAAATACTAGTAAAGTACGCACGCGATGTTACAAGTATTGTTATAAATTAGAAAAAATCAGTGTAAGTTAGTTGAATTTAAATATTATTTTTCTATTTTGTTGGAAAAAAGTTTTTCTTTTATTATGAAAGAGAAAAAACTATCGGTATCGAGTTGGTAATAAAAAAAACCCCAAAAATAAAATTTAATATAAATTTAAGATAACATAAATATTACAATAAAATTAATAAATAAGAACAAACATAATTCAAACAAAAAATATAACAGAAGCTAACAAACACCATAATAATTTTCATTTCATCAATTACTTCTTTCATTGAATTACTAATTTGATCAGCAAATTCATCCCACATTGTGCAACTCAAAGTTTTCTTCCTATATAAAAAAATTAATACATAAAATTAAAATTTATTAGAGAATATGAGTCAACTCAAAGTTATAATAGTATATAAAAATAATAATATTACAGAAAGAACTCACTTTATATTTATCAATTCAATGATCAATTGCTTGCTTTGTTTCCCATTGTTGTCGATAACTTCAATATTTCCTATTGCTGTGAGCTTCCCTATTTCGTATATCACAAAGTAAACAACAAATACAACATGAAATGAACGCTCTATGTATAAAAAAATATTAATAAAATGGGGGGTGATATGTCACAAAAAATATGCTAATAAATACTTGATATGTGAATGTTAAAGCTTGCAAGTAGAAGATTTGGAAGGAAAAGATAGTACATTCTCTCTCAAAGGGTAAGAGAGTTATTAAAAGTAATTTAAATAAATATTAAATTGTTATATAAGATAGATATAAGAGACAAAAGTAATATTAAATTATTTTATTCGCATAATTAGTGTTAGATCAATATAAACTAGTTATATTAGCAATCAAGTTATATGATTTTTCTTTTTTAAGATATAACTGTATATATATTATATTCATTTTGAAAGAAAAAAAACTTGTACTTATAAAAAATAGATCAACTAAAATAAAGAAAAACCAATAATTATTAATATCAAATAACAATTAAAACGATTATACTTTTAACAACTCATGGCTTTTAAAAAAAATTAACAAAATTAAAATATGTCGTCAAATTCTTTATTTGTAATTTTATTTCTCTTTTTTTTTTTTCCTATCAACCTTGTCATAGAATTCATCCACTTTTTTTCTATCAGCCTTGTTATAGAATTCATCCACTTAAGCAAGAAATGTTGTTAACGAATTTTTATTTTGCTCAATCCCTATCTCAACCCCTTTATTAACTTGCTGCATAAATATTTTCCACTGATTTTTTATTATTTTTTTGTTTCTTGAATTTTCTCTTGATTTTTTCACACCATTCATCTATCTCATCTAAAAGTGTATCTAAAAAATGTTTTTCTTTTGGGTCCTTCTCAATAATTGATTTTTTTCACCTTGATTTTGCTTCACAACAGGGGGGACACATTCTATTTCTCTTTAAAAATAATAGGTTGTTTCCCCAAAATCATGGTTGCATCAACTAAAAAAAAATTAAATTCATAAAAAAGTGAAGATTTGATAAAAAAAATTGAAAGTCAGGCATCACTTATATAGTAAAAAAAAAAATTAAACCTAAAAACGTGACTTTTAATAATAAAAATAATGAAAACAATTAGTATTTAAAATTTGTCAAATCTTTTAATTGAATATTCTTAATTAAGAGAATTTAAGATTCTACATTATTTTTCTAATTAAGACTCTTAATTTTATAATTACAAATTTTAAATTTTAAATTTAATTTAATGAAAATATATTAAAAAAAATTTCTTGGAGCATTTATTGTGAACGGACTAGTGGTCTTTGTTCTAGTATAATATATAAATTAAAGCCTAAATTTTTAGAATTCAAAATCCACCTTGCTCATAAACGTGGTAAATTAAAAAAAAATTCCCACACTTTAATACAACATGATCAATCTTTTACTCAAATTAAATTATGCCTACGCCTTAATAAAGCGTGGTCTAAAAAAAGTGGAGATAGACCCTTTTTCTTACAGTGTTATCTCTTAAATTTCTAAACAATAAATATTTATTAATAATTTTTTCTTTTCTATCCATAAATTAATGATTATCTTTTCTTTTCTTATGAAAAAAAAAAAACTCTCAATGAAAGCCTTAATATATTGGTTAGAGTTATGATTTTTCTAATTTATAATTATAATAATTCATTATTATGATTTATTTTTACTGTTAAATTGTACTTATAAAATATAATTCATTAATTAATATTTGATTTTTAATTTTTAATTTTTCATCATTATAATTTTGATACGTTATTATAATTTTATTTAGATAATCAATATTTAGCATTATTTTATTATATATCTAAGTTAAATAAATAAATAAAACAAATTTCACATCAAATACGAGCTTACTTGCTAGTTAATTTTAAGATGGAAAATAAATTAAAAATTTCATTAAAAATAAAAATTTGCTAATTGCTTTCTATGTCATTATACGATAACTTTTTTGGTTTATTAGAATTAAAATAATTTTTAAAGCGAAATTTTTTTTGGTATTGATATTAAAATCATTTTTAGAATAGTGAAATTTTCAATTCGAGTTTAGTAAAATTAAATTTATTTAAAATATTATAATTTTAACTTTTAATACATTAGAAAACAAGAAATATGAATATTTATAATATATAATAGGCCTAATACATATTTTTCCCTTCAACTTAACACCAAAAGTCATTTTGTCCCCTGGATTATTAAAGTAATCAATTGAATATTCAAACAATGAAAAATTGACACTTTTTATCTCCTAAAAATTATGGATCAATGCGCATGCAATGTAAGCGTAATAACATAGACAAAATTATAATATTTTAATATTTTTTTTTTGCTGATATGGAATTTTTCTCTTATCATCAGTTTTAGTTCTCCACAAAACTTAATGAAGGATTGCAATTACTATTATAACCGTAACTAAATCAATAAATCAATGAATGAAGAGGATAAAAAAGAAATTTTGAGTTGAGTTTTTTCCCTTTCTTTTTTTAATTGAAAAAAAATTGTAGTTGCAGGGCTACTTTCTTTGCCTTTTCTCTAATCTAAAAATTTAAATGATAAAATTCCTCCTCTTATGCATCCTAATTTACTTTTCCCATGACTTTTATGCTTCATAATCCTTATATTTGCATTGTTAAAGCAAAAAATTAGATTGATTTGTAGATTGACATTGAATAAATAGATCGGTATTAAAACTTGTGGGTTATTTGTTTGATTGTTTTCATATTAGGGATGATGGTCGTCAACCTCATTTCATCTCCAATTCTATTCGATCTAAACCAAGTGTACTATCTCTTTCTTTTTTCTTTAGCTTTCTTCTCTCTGTTTTGTTGCTCTGAAATTTCATTATAAACAAAACGTTTCCTAAGGAAAATATACCTTGATTGACAGATTTGCGCTTGTTTCAAAAAAAAAAAAAAATGAATTTAGTAAAAGATTTTGAGATTTTACACTTAGCTAGCTTATAATTGGCTAAATTGAGAAATTACAAATTACCATATCTGTTTGGTTGCCTATAAAATTCACACATAAATAATAACAATAATAATAATAATCTTCATTCATTTCAGGAGGATCTTTGCTATCCCCATCCATTAATTCAAGATTTGATATGGGATATTTTATACATATTCACAGAGCCATTCTTACTCGTTGGCCATTCAACAAAATCATTAGAGGCAATGAAGCACATTTGCTATGAAGATGAAAACAATAGTTACATTACCATTTGATGTGTGGAAAAGACAATTTTATATTATTTATTAATTTCTTTTTATCTGATATTAAAATGAATGCACAAACACGATAAATAATAATAATAGTAAAAATTAATCAATTCTAAAAGTAAATAATTTTTAATGCCCTACATATGTAATATTTTTTTTTTTAAGTTTCAAGTGGATGGTCATAATTATTTTTTTTTTCTTTTAATGTCCTTTACGTGCTGTTTTTGCATGTGAACTTACGCACAGTTTTGATTGAATATTTAGAGAATAAAAAGTTTTATTTTTGCTTGTTTGAGTGTTGAAATTGTTACTTTAATAGTTGAGGGGACAAAATGACTTTTGGTGTTTTGGTGCCAAATTTAGGGAGAAAAATATGTATTTGACCTATATGATATAAGGGTTTATCTTTTTCTTATTTTATCGTTTGTTTATTAGGAGTTAGAAAGATGGAATAGGAATAAAACTACTATTTTTTTTTTTTTTTAAATATTTTTTTTAAATACTTAGTTTTTTGATAAATTGGTAAGGAAATGATAATAAATATTAGTAATGATTTTTTTTTTTTTATTACTGATTTTTCATTCTTTCTTATGTAGAGGGGTGATAATAGATATGAATAAAAAAAAGAATAATAAAAGAAATACAATTTATATTAATAATTTTTTTTTTAAATTTATCATCCGGTATTCGAAAATTATGGATTATAACTAATTCAGACTCGAATTGAGTGGATTTATATAAATAATTTATTAGTTGTTATTCTCAACTTATTATGCCACATGGGAATGATAGATTTACCATTAACATTCCCTATTATCCATTCCAATTCCCATATTATTTCCATTCCATTTTTTTTATTCTAAGTAACCAAATGAGACCACGAGTTTTAAAAGGAGCTATAACTAGAGTTTGAACTCTCATTTTCTACACAATAAAATAGGTATTTCATTAACGACTAGTTTAATAGCATAATAAATAGTTCATTCATTCATACTTTAAAGTTCACAATGCAGTGGATAAAACATTTTAAATATTTAATATTAAGAGTTGGTCTAATTGAAATATAAGCTTTCTTATTGTTTACTTTTTTCTAAACGTAATAAACAAATTTAATTTTAAATTATATAACCAATAGGAAAAATTAATTAGGTTTTGTTTATTCAAATCATTAAAACAATAAATTAACTATTGAAATATATTTTCTTTTCTCCCTTTATCATCAAGTAAAATTTATATTTATTCATTGTATTTTGAATGCTAATCATTTAAAAAAAATCTAAAATTTTATGTGTTATTCAATTTTGTCAAGAATTTTTTAATTGCAATTATATCTAAGTAAAAAAAAATTACATAAAATTATAATTAAAAATAATATTATCTTCATAATTAAAAAAATAAATATATGAATATTTTTTTTCTCTCTCTCAACGTCATAGTTTTCATTTAAATAATATATTTTTCTCCTTTTTTTTTTTTCATTTCTTTCTCTTTATTTCCCCCTTTTATTTAGGAAATTTAACTCTTACTCTCTCCATATTATAACTCATACATCGATTTAGAAAAGAAAAATCATATTTCTTTTTCTCTTTTTAACCTAAAAAATTTAAAAATTAATTCCTAATTTTATAAAAAATAAGGAAAATATTATTTTGTTTCAACTATGAATATAATATTATATTAATTTTAATATTATCTAATTTATTTTACTTTGATACAATTGCAATTATATTTGAAAATTGAGATAAAATTAAAAGTTATGGACAAAACTACAAAAACACAAAATTTTAGATTTTTTTTTTATTCATTAGTCCAATTTTGAAATTTGTAAAATTTACTTTTTAGACATTAAGCTTTGCGAATTACTTATTGTCAGACAAAAGTTGAGAAAAAACCATCATAACCAGTAGCAAATAAATGCGCGTGTGAAGCGAGCGTGATTCTCTCCGGCACCCCAACTCGGCGGCAAAGAGGCAAAACTTCCCACAAATAGGAAACCGGTTATCACCATTAATAGTTGAGCATATTACCGGTTATTTCGGTCACCCAAACTCCCTTCTCCGCGTCAATCCCCTGGATCTGACGGCGGTTCTCCTCCCCTTCCGCACACAGTCTAGCCGGTTGATAACGGTAATAGAAAAAAAAAAAAAATCATTTCCCAGAAAATGTAAAAAATAAAAAAAAGAGCCAAATAGAAATTAACACCTCATAATTTAGAGAGAGGGAGAGAAAAAAGTTTCCCCTTCTCATTTATAGAGAGAGAAACAACAGCAACATCTGAAAGAAAAAAGAAAAAAGAAAAGAAAAGAAAAAACAAAAACAAATCGGTTAGCGATATATAATAAGATTGGTATTGTTCTCTCTCTTCTTTCCCTTGATTGATGTGTTAAAAGGCTGAAATTGTCTACAGTCGCGTTTCTATTTTCCTCTTTCCTCGACTGGCTTGTCGTTAATTTTTGGTTCTCGGAGAGATTAGAGAGAGAGAGGGAGGGAGAAGGGGGTGGAGAATATTAAACGCCCAAAATTCTAATCAAAACTTTCTCTCTCTCCTTTTTTCCAAATTGTATTTTCCCGGAAAATCTCTCGAGTTCGGATTGCGAAATAAATAATCTCAGATAGGGTTTCGTTTGCACGAACGTCAATTCGAGACTGAATCGCTGGAAATGTTGATTAGGAATGTCAATTTAGTGGAATTCTAGCTCCGATCTTTAAATTAGGGTTCGGGTTAAAGGTTTGAAGCAATGGATGTAGACTCGTCGATGGTGCCGGAAACCGATCAAGATTCAGCGCGGCAAAACGCTTCATCGCCTACGGCAATGGATAGGGAGCAATTAAGAGATCAGCCGCAGCCAGCGGGATCTCCTACTCCTGGAGCGGTTCCTCCAGCAGTGCAGCAGCCGGTGCAGACGCAGGCCCAGCAGCAAAGCCCTGTGGTGGGGCCGAGACACGCGCCTACTTATTCGGTAGTGAATGCGATTATAGAGAAGAAGGAAGATGGGCCAGGGCCTAGGTGTGGGCACACCCTGACTGCTGTGGCTGCAGTTGGCGAGGAGGGAACGCCTGGATATATTGGGCCAAGGTTGATTTTGTTTGGTGGTGCCACGGCTCTTGAGGGAAATTCTGCTGCCTCAGGAGCTCCTTCTTCGGCTGGGAATGCTGGAATCCGTATGTGTTCCATTTCATTTAGTTTCCTATTCTGCTTCTTTCTTTTTCTAATTCGCTAGATTGCTTGATATGTTTTTAATATTAGCTGGCAAAGTTGATAGGGTGTGATAGATTTCTGTAAATATGATACCGTATGAGAGATTTCTGATTAGATTGAAGCCAAAATTATGTAAAATATGGCTTCCATTCAAGAATTTCTTTGATATTATCAAAGATATGATATAATTGGGATTTAAGTTGTAGAAGCTGCATATTTTTGTGGTTTCCTATTATTTGTGATATTGATTGAAAGCACGCCAAGTAGCAACAGTAGACTAAGTGGTATGTGAACCTTAGATTTGTTGAATTCTGTGCCTTTGAAAGGAGATGTTTTGCTTTTGCTGTTTTCGATTTGTGTATATGATTAAACTGTGGTTTTATGCTACTGTTTTGAATTTTTTTTTTTTTCGAGGGAAGCTGTACATATGGATCCTTATACGTCATGATCTCATGATTTTACCCTTGCTTTTCATTTGAATTTTAACAAATTTAAGCTACAAAATTTTTCATTTGAATCTTGACAAATTTAAGCTGCAAAGTTATGGGTGACATTGGTTCTCTTGTTGTTTTAGTTCCAAGTCATATAAATGCCACTTAAGACGGTCTTAATTCTTTTATTGAAGTCCGCCAATTTAACTAGTATTTAATTCTTTCACAATTGTTATCAGATATAGTGGTGCTTTGGATGCTCAATATGGCAGCCCCATTTTATACAATGATGCTCGAGTTCCTAGTGTTTATGTTAAGGCTCAACTCAAATTGGCATAGAACCACTTATATTTTTATGGTGTAAAAATTGTTAACTTTGTTATTAATTCATTTTGAACTCAAGTGATTTAGTCTCGTGAAATCTCTCATGTTTGAAGTACCTCAATTTTTTTGATATCTTAGGAGGTAAGCTTGTATTTTGGTCGTCCCATGCCCTTCTGATGTTGTTGATGTTCATGATGATGTTGAATCCAAACATGTTAATTTGAATAGGATTTGTTTTAATATGGAATATTGACTTGTGTTCAGTTCCCCTAGTTACTGCATGTACAGAAGGCATTAGTACAATGTATTTTTGTTTTTCTATGGATTCTTTTAATGGTATCATTTTTCTCATTCAACTTCCATTACCTTTATATTTGCTTGAATTGCAGGACTAGCAGGTGCCACTGCTGATGTTCACTGTTATGACGTGTTAACAAATAAATGGTCTAGGTAAGCTGATGATTCTTTATTTCATAAGATTGCGTCTTGCCTAAAACAATGATTTTTAACTCTTCTATATGCTTTTTTTTCAGGATTACTCCTCTTGGAGAACCGCCCACTCCAAGGGCTGCTCATGTGGCAACTGCTGTGGGAACCATGGTTGTTATTCAGGTTAGCATCTTGAAAATTATTCTGTGTTTATATTGTTTCCTAGATCATGGTTTTATTATTTTCTCTTTTGTTATATTGACCAAGTTATGACTAGAATTTTGCTTCCTAAAATAGGGTGGAATTGGTCCAGCGGGTTTGTCTGCTGAGGATCTTCATGTTCTTGACCTCACACAGCAACGACCACGATGGCATAGGTCATACTCTTAACAATGTCTATGTTCATTCTTTCACAGTCATTACACATAGTGATTGATATAAATAATTTTCCTGTAGGGTGGTTGTTCAAGGCCCTGGACCAGGGCCACGATATGGGCATGTTATGGCTTTGGTGGGCCAAAGGTATCTCATGGCAATTGGAGGCAATGATGGTAAGTCACTTCAAAATTAAAGCATCTTCACTCTTTGTGAATGAACTAAAAATTAACATGTTGATTTATGATTGTGAATATGCATATGTGCAACATTGAGATCTTTGATGTATTCGTAAAAAGATTTGGTTCATGATTTTCAGGGAAGCGTCCTTTGTCTGATGTATGGGCCCTTGACACAGCTGCTAAGCCTTATGAGTGGCGAAAATTGGAACCTGAAGGGGAAGGTCCACCACCATGCATGTAAATCCTCTCCTCTCCGCTTTCCTCCCGTCTAATGTGAACAGTTAGACACTCTTATATGCCCTATATTTGTGACATTTATTGTATGTATAGATTCTTTTTTTTTTGCCATGCAGTGACATAAACTTTGTTCTAAAAGTCCTATTTAGAAACATATTTCATCTAGTTCTTGTTGTTAATATGTACTTGAAATGCTGCATTGGACATTTATGTCATTGCAAAATGACAAAATATCCAATTGCTATCCTCTTTGCAGTTTTGACTTCTAACAGTTTTCCTCTTAGGATAAACAAAAAGAAAGAATTATATTAAAGTGTGTCAAGAAGGCGCCAGGATAAAAAGAAAATAGTGAAATCTAACATAATGTCTGTACCTAAAAATTGCTGTCTATCAAATTGACAATCATTGCATTTAGCTCTCTATGTTATCATTGGAAGAGACGACTCTTTCCTCTCAAAGGCCTTTCTATTTCTCTTCCTCCACAAAAGGCAGAAAATAGAAAAGATGACTAATTGGCTGCATTTTCCCTAGGTGGTACTTAGTTGTCATTAAATAACCTCTTTTTGGAAGTTGCTAGCAGTAAAAATCCTCACAAATATTTACCTGAGAATAAGAAAAGGACAGTTTAGAAGGAGCAAAAGTTTTACAAATGGCCTACAAAGGGAAATTGCTCTTTTCTCAGGAAAATCTTTCCAGAGCAAGAGCTTGTTTTCATGGACAGATTGTAAAGTATGGATTATGCCTCTGTGGTTGAAATAGTGGATGACTAAGACCAAAGATTTGAATTCTTTGAATTCCTTGGTTTATGGTTGGCCCCTCAGATGGATATCTGATATGAGTTGACCAAACATATCTACGAAGATGGTGCATGATGTTGGTAGATGATATAATATTAATAGATGAAACCCGGGTCAGAGTTAATAAGATGTTATGGAGGAACACTTTAGAGACTCAGGGTTTTCAGTTGAGTTGGACTAAAACAAAGTATATGCATAGTAATTTTGGAAATGAAAGGGGGAAGAGATTGAGGTGGAGTTAGCTTTGGTTGTGGTGGTGGGGGATTAAGGGTCCCATAAAACACACACTTCAAATATCTATGATCTATTGATCAAAGATGAAGTGCTGAAGTGTGCAGGAGTTTTATGCAATCACTTAATACCATCCAAGTTGGATGGCAAATTTTATAGAATGGTGTCAGACCAACTATGATGCATGGCAGTAAGTTTTAGGCTCTAAAGAAATAATGTGTACGCAAAATTAGCATGGCTGAAGTGAGGATCTTATATGTATTCGTGGACATTCAGGAATGGATCGGACAAGGAATGAATATGTATGTAGGAAGATGGAAGTGGTACATAATGATGAAAATTTCAGAGAAGGGAGATTGGTATGGTTTGGACACATACACTGTAGACCAGCAAATGCTAGTACAGAAGATTGAACACAAATGTAGTAGGAGCTGAGGAAGGGATGAGTAGGCTGAGGATCTATCTTAATTAGCCTGAGATTAATGGGGACCCAGGCTAGGGATTTTACAAAATCTGCTTGTGCTTCTTTATACTTATAGATAAAATTATCACGGAAAAAAAAGCAGTAGAAAATATGATGGTTTTATGTGATACTGAGTGGCTGTTCTGTTCCCTGAGTTTTGGATGTTTGTGTGTGTGTGTGTGTGTGTGTGTGTGTGTGTGTGGTTGCATCGTAGCTCTTCCCACTGACGATAGTATTGTTGCAAGTTTTTATGGTCCTGCACAATATTTGCAAACACTTGTAATACTTTTAAGTAAGAATTTACAACATCAGGTGTTGCATGTGGAATTTATATCATAACTGACCGTCTCCATTTTATTTGTTTGGGTTTTGTCAATTTTCTTTGACCTCGTTGTTTATTTGTCCTTTTTCTGGTACGGAGTTGTGCCTATTTCTGATCCTTTACATTTGTATAGGTATGCCACTGCAAGTGCTCGCTCAGATGGTCTTCTTCTGCTTTGTGGGGGGAGGGATGCAAATAGTGTGGTGAGCTAAAAAGCCCAACTTGCCTAATATTTGGTCATTGTGGATGTGTGAATTCTCACATATTCTATTTTTTTTATTTAATATTGATTGCTAGAGGTGGCTTTGAGATTTCCTTTGATGTGCGTTCAAAAACATATGTTAGAACTTAATTGATGACAGACAGAATATGCAACCACTAATTGTTTAGGCGTTTATATCAGATTGGAATGTAAAATAAAAATTCAATACATGAGTGATTGGTGTTAACTTTTAAAGAAATTTAATGTCATTGAGGAATGAGTTCTTATGCTTTGTTAATCTAGAGAATTCAAAATGGAGATGCCACCTGTATAAAATATCAAGGTGAAATTCCACGCAAAGTTTTCTTAAGTATTTTGTTTTTAGGGTTGGGTTGCGCTGGGAGATTGAGAAGGCCCTATTGTTGCATTCTCTGCTGGGTGGTGCTTCATGGCTATGCTTGTCATTAGGCCACCATTTTTTATCCTTGCGTAGTTTGGATATTATCTCGACTTCCTAATTCAACCTTTTCAACATTGATTGGGTTAATGCCAAATGTGTACAGCCTTTCTGTTCTCTGCATTTGTTTGATTTTCAGAATATATCACGAGAATAGAAATTTCTCATGAGCTGTGCTTGTGAAGAATATTATGAAAGCATTGAAGGACTTATTTAATTCTATGTCTTCTAGAGTTGATTGATGGTGGGTCATCAGTTCATATTTTTTATGATTTAGTGGTGTGGTGACTTTCCTCTTAAAAAACAATTTCCAAGGCCTTCTTTTTTCTTTTTTCTTTGGCTTAAAACTGTGATGGAATTATATGTGATTAGTCTAATACAGAAGGGAAACAAAGGTGTGAAATCTGGACTTTAGAAGGAAGCCTCAGGATTTGGGGGAGAGAGAAATCTGTGAATTTGTTGAAAACTTTGTTTTAGCCCATAGTTAAGTCGGGAATCAGGGAAAAGGTGATGTTTGTTACTAAAGAAAGAAAAAAAAGGGGGTGGGGTGTTGTACTGTTGTTAGTTCTAAATAGTCTTGTTATAACTTCTTTTCTGTGGAAAGCAATTTGGAAGTTGAAGACTCCCAAGATAATTTTCTCATGATTCTTCTTGGGAAGTCTCTTGGTAAAAATATGACCCTAGATAATTTTTTGAAATAGGGTATTGCTTGATTATTTGAAGTTATCTTGCCAAGCAATGGGTTTTCTGAATTAGTTCTCTGCATTGTGAATGGGTTAGAACTGTTTGGAGTTCTGCATGTGAAATTCATGGGATTATTTAGGTCAGTGCACAGAATGGAAAAACTAGAGTTAAATTGGAGGGTTTTTATTATAGGGTGTAGGTACATGGAGATGCAGGATATCATCCCTTTGGCTATCTTGTGGACCATTTGAAGAATATAGCAACCCCTTGGACATTTATAAAGAGAAGTGAATGGAGGCTTAATTGGATCAGTGGAAATTTTTGTTTATATCTTTTTGCTTTGGTAAAATTAAATAAATAGTTGGAGAGACCTCTTAAACCATATACCTTTAATGTACATTGGTGCTACCCTTTATTGTTACTATTATACCTTCGCTTATGAAAAAATAATAGTGACAATATCCATGCTAAATTTTTATTTCTTTGAAAAGGCTTCAAGGTATAGTGGAGTTACTTTGTTTCTTATAATTATGACTACTATTTCGTTTCCTCTGGTGTGAAATTTGGTTAACCTCTTTGTATTTTTTATTCTTTCTTGTAACTTCTGCAGCCTCTAGCAAGTGCATATGGACTTGCCAAGCATAGGGATGGCCGCTGGGAATGGGCAATTGCTCCTGGTGTCTCTCCATCTCCAAGATATCAACATGCAGCAGTGGGTTTTAGTTACCTTTATTTATTTAATTTACCAATTGATTTCTTCCCAAAAAGATTAATCACAACCATGTATTGTATTTAGGTTTTTGTTAATGCAAGACTCCATGTGTCTGGAGGTGCACTTGGTGGTGGTCGCATGGTAGAAGATTCATCCAGTGTTGCAGGTACCTGATAGTGTTAAACTTCAATTTCATCCCTAAAATGTTATGAAGGTTATGCAATAGTTTACAAAACTGATATTACTAATTTATTATATTTTAAAACTGAACTGAGAATTATGCAAAAACTGAAATTAGCTGAACTGCTTTATGAATTTTGGTCTGTTCGGTTTTGGTTTTCAAGCTATGCTATCTGCTTTTCAACTCAAAATCCTTTGGATACGAATTTGAAAAATGAAATAGACAGAGTAGATGTATAAATTCAGTATAAATTTATTGAGTGCATCACAGTAGACATCATAAGGAAAAAAGAAAAGTGAATATGAAGCATCAAAGTAATTAAGGATAAACAACTTAACAACAGAAACCATATCCAAACTTGATTTCCTCAATACTAAAAAAGTAATGAATAAAAATACCAAATTTGCTCCAAATTAGAATTCATAAGCAATGAAGTAATTCATGCTTGTAATGATAGATGCTTTCCATGAATTTTTCAATCAAAACATGCCTGCCAATCTGAAGTGAAGTTGATTCTGAGGCATAGAGAAAGAGCTAGAGAGGGAATATGGGAGGAGTGAGATTTGTGAACCCATAAAAAATATGCACTAACATAGTATCGATAGTCTTATAAAAGGAGATGAGAAAGAAATATAAGATTTAGCAACTAAATGGAAGGAGAAGTGACTGTTGACAGAGAGGAACAGTAATGGAAAAGGAAAAGGCTTCTTTGAAGATGGCTGGTGAATTGGGATATCTCTGGAAGCTTCTCTAACTAAAGAGGTGGTTAGCATGTAAAATTAGGAATAGATAAATACAATGGATCTTTTAACTAAATAGGGTGAGTTAGCACTTAGCACATGAAACTAGGAAGCAGGAACAAGTAAATGGTCATGTAATCACGTTTAACTAGTTCAGCTTTTAACATACATTCTAAAATTCAATTGAAAACTAATATAATCGAACCAAATAAATTGAATAATATTGGTTCGATGACTTGATTTGGACCGGTTAATGCTTACCCCCTAATGAAAGTGGTTTTATATAAATTATTCTAAAGTGGGTGTGGGTTTCTCAATGATAGCCTGTTCATGTATTAATTAGAATGCTCTGTCTCTGTGTGTGCATGTAATTATTGGTAATACTATTTTAGCATCATTGTTGTTGTTATGCTCCAACCATGGTATTGTGACAAATATTTCAATTTTATCCTGTGTATAGTGTTGGACACTGCAGCAGGAGTTTGGTGTGATACCAAATCTGTTGTTACTAGTCCAAGGACTGGCAGATACAGTGCTGATGCTGCTGGTGGAGATGCTGCAGTTGAGTTGACCAGGCGATGCAGGCATGCAGCTGCTGCAGTTGGTGACCTGATATTTATTTATGGTGGTTTACGTGGTGGTAAGCGATGAAGCTGATCATTTAATGAATCCTGCTTTTGTTTCCATATTTTCTTTTTAACATGAAGCTGACAACCATCTTTTATCTGTATAAATATTTGAAATGTTTTGATTAGTGAAAAATGATTTGGTTAGTTTGGAAAGATATCTAATCCCTCCCTGGAAGATGATGCTTGTCAAGAAGTGTTGATCTGGGGTTTGGAAGGCTGAATAGGACATTGGCTGGAGGTCCATGCAATAGATTTAATAATTTATGTAGCATCGTTAAAAACTATTTGAGAAGAAGATTTAATTTTGAGGAGATTTAATAATTTATGTAACATCATTAGAAAATCAATTTGATAAGGCATCAGGTGTGGCTTTTAATTGGCCATTACCTTAATTAATGTGCTCCTATCATTTAAGATTTGACTTTTCATGGATCAAACTGTTTGAATTTCTTGGAATAGCCAGGACAGGCAGAAATATTTGGAAGAATATTAAATAAGATTAGCTCAAGGGAAGCCAATATATTTAGATCATCATAAGCAAAATGCCTAAATATGCTGTAGTTTGTGAAGCCATCCTTGTAGGCATAACAGCACTATCCTTGGTCAAGTTCGTATTCTTCTCCTGATTTAAGTTTGTGTGTTTATTGGTCGAATTATTGGTTGTGCGAAAGAGAAGAAATGGCAAATTGTAGATTCAGTCCTTTGCAGAGTGCTTTAAAAAGCTGTATCTTAGATAGGGTTTGAAAGCATTTCTAATTTCTGGTTGTGAGGATCCTACTATAATTGTATTATGTTGTCCTAACCATTTTTCTGTTCATGGTATCATAGTATTAAAACGTACTATTTATTTTTCTTTTTTGCTACAGGGGTGTTGCTTGATGATTTACTTGTTGCTGAAGATCTAGCTGCTGCTGAAACGACAACTGCAGCTTCTCATGCTGCAGCTGCAGCTGCTGCATCTAATGTACATGCAGGGAGGATACCTGGCGGGAGGTATGGATTTGTTGATGAAAGAACAAGGCAAACAATGCCTGAAGCTGTACCAGATGGTGCTGTTGTGCTGGGTAATCCTGTTGCTCCTCCTATAAATGGTGACATGTACACTGATATAAGCACTGAAAATGCCATGCTTCCAGGACCTAGGTAGGCTAGCTACTGTATTTGTTCTTTCATTTTTAGTAGTAGTATGTTTTTGAATGATTCAAAGAGCTGCTAAATCTGCATCACTACGTAGGAGAACGAGCAAGGGTGTGGAGTATTTGGTTGAAGCATCAGCTGCAGAAGCTGAGGCTATCAGTGCCACTTTGGCTGCTGCGAAGGCACGGCAAGTCAATGGAGAAGTTGAACTGCCTGACAGGGATCGTGGTGCAGAGGCTACTCCCAGTGGCAAACAAATATCAACATTGATTAAGCCTGATTCTGCTGGATCAAATAACATTGCTCCTGGAGTTCGGCTGCATCATAGAGCTGTTAGTGCATAGTTCCATTAGTAGTTTTGAATGTGATCTTGAGTCAATTCTGGAATGAAAATGCTTATTTTCCTACCGGCTATCTCAGGTTGTTGTAGCTGCAGAGACTGGTGGAGCTTTAGGTGGGATGGTCAGACAGCTTTCGATCGACCAGTTTGAAAATGAAGGCAGACGGGTCAGCTATGGGACCCCAGAGAGTGCAACTGCTGCTAGGAAACTACTAGATCGACAAATGTCCATCAATAGTGTGCCTAAAAAGGTATGGGGATTTTATTTCATATATATTATGGTACGCAGTTCTGGAAATGCTGCAAGATGCATCTTTCATACGATGTTGAATATGTGAAATGAAGAGCTTCATGTAGCTGAGAAAATATTTGGGGATCTTAACCTTGTCAATTTATGGTTTGTTATTTTATTCAGTATGTTGGTGTGCATATAACATTAATGAGCAATGCATGAAGTGGTGAAATATACCCAAAGTAGGCATCCATCTCATGGATTAAGAATTAGGTTAACCATTGTTATTGAAATTTTGGGCTGTATACCTCTTTCTGCTTGCACATCTTTACTGGATTTTACTAGATCTGCTTTCGATCTACTGATACACTAATCACTATTATGACAATTGACAAACTATGACAATGACAATGTTAGTAGTGTGACTTTGTTTCTTTTTTTTTTTTTTTTTTGGGGGGGGGGGGGGGGGGTGGTGCAGGGCGGGGCGCGGGGTGGCAGTGTGCGGGTCGGGGGCATATATATACTTGTTTCTACTCTCTTGCTCATTTGCAATCATAATGTAGTAATATTTGTGAGAATATTAGCATGCTTGGACTTGGTAGTTGTTGCTCATGGTGTCATGTCTGCCAATTTTCTTTGAATATGCTGTTTTGACCAACTGTTTGTCATTTTTTTTCCATGAGAGTCTGTTTTATAACATTTAGCATTTTAGGAAAGTTATGTTCAGACCTTTAGCTTAAGCTTTGTGTTTAAGACATTGATATTGTTCTTAGGTGCGTACTTAATTCTGTTTTTTTATAACAGTTGCCACCATATAGAATTTTAGGAAAGTTATGTTCAGACTTTTAGCTTAAGCTTTGTGTTTAAGACATTGATATTGTTCGCAGATGCTTCAACTTAATTCTGTTTTTTTTTTTTTTTTTGGGTTCTTTAAGTCGTAAGAGGTGAATTTTTTTTAGGTGGTGTATACCTTGCGTGCATGCGGGTTGTGCCTTCTTTTTGGTGTTATAGGTGAATCACCTATCAACAATTAGTTTTCTAGTTAAAATTTTCATTCCAGACTTTTTAATTGGTCATCCTTGTATCATGCCAGGTCATAGCACATCTTTTAAAGCCTCGTGGTTGGAAGCCTCCTGTTCGTCGGCAATTTTTCTTGGATTGCAATGAAATAGCAGACCTCTGTGACAATGCTGAAAGGATATTTTCCAGTGAACCAAGTGTTTTACAGCTAAGAGCTCCTATCAAGATATTTGGTGATTTGCATGGGCAGTTTGGGGATCTAATGCGACTTTTTGACGAGTATGGTGCACCTTCAACAGCTGGTGATATCGCGTAAGCATTTTTTGTTGCTGTGTTCTTCCACACATTATACATCCTCATTTGTCTGATTTTGCATTCATAATTGCTTTTCAATGGAAACATTCTTGATTTAGTCAACTCAATGCAAGCTGACAGATTGTGCTTTGCAAATTGCTGCACTGATCCAATAGCTAGTTTATGTGACTTAACCATCTAATGAGCTCATTAGTTCTTAGATTTTTTCTTTTTGACAAAGTATATTAAATAAAGATATCAAGAGAGCAGCTGCTTCCCTAGACATAGGTCTTGTACAAGAGTTTCCCCATGGGAAAATTGAAAGAAGAAAAGATAAAACTTATTGAATACTTTCAAAATTCAGATGCTAAATCTTAAAGAAGCAAATAACTGATGCAAGGACTGAGAAGAGGGAAGGGCAGAGGGCAAAGTCATCCAACCAAAAAGCAGTCTCTGAAAAAGAGACTGATGACTATATGCATATCAAGCTTAAACCCTCCAATATCCACCTGTTCTTCACATAATGAACTCCACATTAGATACTACTGGTCCCTAGACAGTTATGATACCATAGTTTCTTTCCAAATGACTGGCATAATCATTTAAGCTGAAATGGAGGGGGCCAAAGTGTGAACTGCACTAAATCTTAAAAGTAAAGGTATTTAACTAACTTTATGTTACTTTTGTACTTAAATGCATAGTTATTTAGCCAATGATTTGATCTGGGTTTTCAAATATACATGCTTGATGTGCAGCTTCATGCCATACTTTAGATTCTTAAGTTGATCTAATTATAATGATTTGGGATTATGAATACCTATTTATTTATTATAGAATAGTGAACCAGGCTTTAAATTACAGAAGTGGCTTCATGATTTGTATTTTGTAGGTTGATAAAATATTGGCAGGATGTGCTTTGTGACTGTTTCATGGCTTGATATTTAAATTTAAGTTGGGGGATGTGGTGTCATCAGTGAAACAAGTTTTAGTGTTCAAAGGAATGTTGGGAGCAGGGAAATTTGGAGGCTGGCTGCCAAAATGGCTATTTGAAGCTATGTTGGATGCTTTGAACATTTACTTAGAGATGGTATAAGAAGAGTAAGACTAAATGTCTAAGTGAGGAGGAGGGGTGGGGGCAGAGAGAGAGAGAGAGAGAGAGTAACCTGAGAAAAATAATTAGTATCCTTGGTAAAGAGAAATTTCTGATATACACTGAAAGACTAAATTGGACCAAGAGTATAAATGACAAATTTGCAGAAATTCCTAGAAGACTTTGAGATAGATTAGAATACATAACACTAAAAATGTTCAAGGTTTGAAGAAATATTATTCTTTGTAAATATTTTGTATTGTGTTAATCTTTACAGCATTATAATCCTTCAATGTGCTTTCTTTTTACTATTGTTTGTGTTTAAACACTTGTGTTCTTATACATACTGTATATAAAATGGAAAAAAAATATGCACATAAAGAAATTCACATGCTTGTTCATTATATATCAGATGATGCTAATTTTGTTTCCCAACTATCAGATATATCGATTATCTCTTCTTAGGAGATTATGTTGATCGGGGTCAGCACAGCTTGGAGACTATTACTCTTCTGCTTGCTCTGAAGGTATTTGTTGGCTTGCTTGGTGTCAATGGTTCTTTTTTTTTATCCTTTTTATAAATAAATATTTATGATAGCATTATCAACTTTGTCTTGAACCATGGTGGGTTAATAGTTCTGTATAACTGTTTACTTGTTTTAGGTTGAGTATCCCCATAATGTTCATTTAATTCGTGGGAACCATGAAGCTGCAGATATCAATGCTCTTTTTGGCTTCCGGATCGAGTGCATTGAGCGCATGGTATTGCATTTTCTCCATTATGTCTTTACTCTCATCAGCTGGTTTAGTTTCTAACTAAATAATCATCATGTAGGGTGAAAGAGATGGAATTTGGGTTTGGCATCGTATAAATCGTTTGTTCAATTGGCTTCCTTTGGCAGCACTAATTGAGAAAAAAATTATTTGTATGCATGGTGGCATTGGTCGCTCAATAAATCATGTGGAACAGATTGAAAGTCTTCAGCGTCCGATTAGCATGGAAGCGGGCTCAATTGTTCTTATGGATTTGTTATGGTGATTGCATGTCTACATCGTTTCTTGTTTGTCCATCTGATCTACCATGATCCTTTCTTTTTTTCTTCCCCTCTAATTATCGTTTTCTCCCTTAGGTCTGATCCTACAGAAAATGACAGTGTGGAAGGACTGCGACCAAATGCTAGAGGTCCAGGGCTGGTGACTTTTGGGGTGAGTGTAGTTGTGTTGCTTGTTTTTATTCATTAGCTGGGTCTAATCTACGTTAATTTTTTCCCCTCTGTTTAAAGAACTGTGTGAATATTCACACAAAACCTTAATATTTCATATGTTTATGTTGGTAGACATGTTCATATTCACATTTCAAATTAAATTATTTCTAGCCATATTGGTTCATATATATGATTTAATGATTGCTTGATTTTGAGGAATGAAAGTGCTTTCATACAACCATATGCTATGAAACGATGACAACTTGCAGATATGTATCTATTTGCGAAATGCAAATGATGGATGCGGTGAATGCATCTGCTCTTTGCTGAAGGATACTTTTGGGCTCTACTTCATTGCAATTTGAGATGTTGATTTTTTTTTTTTTTTTTCAGTGAGAGTATACATATTCAGAACTTTAATGGTCATGATTTGTACTCAATAATGAACATCTTTTCATTAGCAGGACATATGAACATTTTTCAAGTTTTAAGTGGGTTGAGTTATAAAGACGTTGCTGAATAAAATAATAATTCATTTTTACTATACTGATTTGATGTTCTGGTCATATTTAATTCCCCTATTTGGTAAATGAAATTGTGCTTCTTCAATTTTGCTTTTTTGTTTGGATTTGTGGTCAATGGGTGAGTCTCCTTTCCCTTTCCTTTGCCAAAAGACTTGAACTTCCAGCAGAACCAATATGTGAAGGACAACTCAAATTCTCTTCATTTTCCACTGGTATTAGTGTAGGCAACTTCCACAGGTTTATCATTGGGTAGCTGTTTTGGATGAACGTCTATTTTAACTCGAAATATGTTTTTGTTTCTATTAATTCAGTTGTCTTTAGTTTGCTCCCTTGTATTCTGTTTTTGCCGAGGCACCATAATAGATGCATAGCAAGAGTTGCTGGACTAGAATTGTTTCTTATAATAAGTGTGAACTATTTGTCGATTGTATAGTTGGTCTACTTTAAACATTAAATTGAGCAAAGTTCTTATGCCCATGATGGCTCTTTTATAATAAACTGTCCTGTCTTTGGTTCTCCATATGCTACCGTTTTCGGTTAGGAACTTCCATGATGGTTGCTATATGTATTTATGCTGATCACTAAGGATTCATTGTTGCAGCCGGATCGAGTAATGGAATTTTGCAACAACAATGATCTGCAGTTGATTGTACGTGCCCATGAATGTGTGATGGATGGCTTCGAACGTTTTGCCCAGGGACATCTAATCACACTTTTCTCAGCCACTAATTACTGTGGTATGTTTTTGGCGTCGATCATCTAATTTCTTCAGAGCTCCACTTGGAGTTTTAGAATTTTAAATTAGTTTCACCCTTTTTCCACAGGTACGGCCAATAACGCTGGGGCAATCTTAGTCTTGGGAAGAGATCTTGTGGTGGTTCCAAAACTAATTCATCCTCTACCACCAGCGATTTCATCACCTGAAGCTTCACCTGAACGCCACATTGAAGATACATGGATGCAGGTGCTGTTGCTTTCTGAAATATTTATTCTTGGCCTTATTTTTGTTTTTATTGGAAGTATTGCTAGTTGTAATTTGTATCTGATTTCTTGGTAATTATACGAGAGCAGGAGTTGAACGCTAATAGACCTCCTACGCCAACTAGAGGTCGTCCACAAGTAGCAAATGATCGGGGATCTCTTGCTTGGATATAGTAGATGCTTTATGATTATTTCCCTAATACTCATTCTGGGCTCATGCTGCCATCTTAGGGTCTGGTGTCTGTATAGAGCATGATGCCATATCCAGGAACTCCGAACTTGTGATCGATGTTCCTGATAAAAGTCTGAGAGCTGAGTTTTTCAATTGCAATGCATGGTTTTAAACCAGATGGCAGAGATACAAGTTCGAGAACCAGATTGCAGGAGGCGGTTAGGTTCATGTTATTGTGCTACGAGATGCAGTTCTGGAGCATGCGCCTTTGTAAATTGAGCCACGAGCGGGTAGAAATCAAAGGAAGGTTGTTTATTTCAATGGCTTGGTGGTGCTGGGTATTTCACATTAGTAAATTTTTTTTCCCCAGTCCTCGTTTTAGGTCTAATATATATATTTTTTCAGAACTATTTCAGGGGGCCGTGATGTCCTTATATGTGATGGTGAGATATAATATTTAAATTTTAATGGGCGTCCATGTATCATAGAGGTGTTGGCCTGTGTAATTCTCATTTATGCTTTTTGTACAATGTAATTTGTGTGAAGATAAGAAACTTTTAGAGCGACAAAAATTTGGAAAGTTTTGGTTAGAATGGACTTCTCGTAATCGTCTGCAAAGAACAAGAAAGGAAAATATTGGGAATGCTTAATGTGAATTATTAAGTTTTGTGTTATATTGCTTTGATTGCGATAATTACTTGTACTATTTTTATAAGTCGTTCTTCCCCGTTCAACCTTAACTTTTCACTGTCGGGATGTCTGTTGGCGAACTATTCTCATTCTGTTATTAAATAGAGCAGGTTTGCCGTGTCATTTTCGTTTTCTATCTATGAATATAACAAACGAGTTGTGATGCACATATACCTTTGGGGATGAAAACAAATCTTTTTTTTTTTTTTTGTAGGGTTAATTAGCTCAGGTTTTTTTAGATGTTTTTCGGCATAAATGCATATATCAATTTTTATTTTCAGTCAATTTGTTTTTCAGTATAATTTCATATATCAATTTTTATTTTCAGTCAATTTTAGTTCATTTTAGACTGATCATAGACATAAAAATTGACAAACCTTATATGCCCTATCCAAGTATGCCTTCTATCAAAATAAGTTAAAATGGACAAAAATAAAAATTGTGGTACGAAATTAGCAAGAAAGCATCTTTAGGGTTTAATTGACATTAAAAAAAAAAAAAAATAAAGGAAGCTAATTTGATTTTTAACCGATCCGACCCCAAATCTTAATAAATTCAGCTTATTAAATCTTCATAGTCTAGTGTCTGTGTCATGCCTTTATCGTAAGCACAACCTAATCCTTAAAGTCTTAATAGTTTTAAAATTATATTTAACTTAACTAAGATAGGACTTTTAATAAAAATATATTATACTTTAGCATATGAGAAATCACTTTGATAAACTTAGCACAAAGTGAAATTATTAACTTTTACAGTATAAGAATGTAGAGAATTCAAATTCCTCTCAAACTATAGTTGTACTTTTCAATTTTATTTTATTTTTTAAATTACTAGTTCTCCAGGTCATGTTTAACTCTAGGAAGATAGAGACGGGTGTGATATTATCCATTTATATCCCGCTATCCTATAATAAGTTGCAATTCCAGCTAACCAACTTAGCCTCTAATTAATTGTCCAACTTTTTATTTCTTGATTCTCTACAAGATTTTTAAGATAAGTATATGATTATTCAACAACTAATGCCAAAAAATTTCTTATCATTTTCATTCATGAGTTATGTAATCCATCATTACATAAATAATTCAATCAAAATTAGCTGGAATTACACCGACTCTGCAGAAAAATCGTTGTATTATTTACCTAGATACTTTTATGGTAAACTGCATTCTGAAATTCCTAAACTTTATTTTTTTTATTATTAAGTTTCTAACTTTTGATTTTGTATTGATTGTGCGTTCTAACTATTAATTTCTAATTTATTAAATTTTTTTTCTCGGTGGTTAATGAAAATGAATTACACCCGTCAAAGGGCGTCCATAAAATTTCAGCTGTTGACTAGGATTAAATTAGTTGACATAGAAAATGAAAAAAAAAAAATTAAAAACAATAAAAATCCAAAAAAGGGCACCATTTTTCTAAAACTATTACGGCTTCCTCTTGAATACCCTATTTCCATTGAACCACATTTTTTGAGACATTTTATCAGACATGTTTCATGTAAAAATGGTAACCTAAAAATCACAAAGAAAGCTTACCAGAGGAGAATTTTCCTAAACCATCAAGAAAGCAATGGTTTGATTCATAAAAGTTAATTCAGAATCAAAGGATCAAACCACAACAAGAAGCACAGAAAAAGAGAAGAGAGGAAATGGCAGCTATGAATATGGAATTCAAAATTCAGTTACCTAACCTCACTCAATTTCAATATGGATCCTAACTCTCTCTATAGATCTGGAGAAAATTTTGATTGGTTGTAGTGCGGATTAAGAAGCTGCTCCTCTGCCACATTGGCTTTTGCATATGTTTCGAGGTTAGTTGCTACAACAGAGGAAGATTGATTCTACGATAGCGAAGGCGTAGGACAAACTTCTTGCTTTTATAAGTGACATACCATACTTATTTATACTCGGGCTAAGCTACACTCCACTCTTTTGGATGACTGATTAACACCTGGTACTGACGAGCTATCCCCTGACGAAATCAGACCTATCTCCGGCCTGGTCACTGAAACACAGATGAGGGCTTCTCTTATCTTATTCACCCCTTTATAGGTTTCCTGGTATTCACTAGGTAGGGAGAAATAACTAAGGCTTCTGATTGGAAAGTCTTCGAGATCGAGAGTGATTACACCCATTGCACATTGACCTCCTTGATTGAAACCCTGAATCACTCGAAATCCTTTCCCATTCTCTCCTTTGTCCTGTCCCGACTTCCATCGGACCTAAACACCCCTCCACCACTCCCTCCTCCAGCCAAACACCCATCTTTTCCCAATTACCCCGCTTATGACCCCTAAAGGGCTAGCTTCCATGACTATGATCTCTCTAAGCAACTCTCTGAAATCTAATATGCTCTCTCCAAATAGCTTGAAGAAATTGTTCTCTTCTCATCTGGTTGTACTACTTCAAGATGCGTCCGGAAAGTGGCTGGAGAGGATCGATTTATAGAACTGGAAACTGAGATTCCTGCTTGAGGCCCATCATTTTGTTAGAGTTTTGTAGCCACCACCATTTTATGATTTCATCAAGAAATCGCTGCATTTTTATGATTGCAAGGTGTCGCTTTTTGAGTAGCAGTGGGTAAATCTAAAACGGTAATGTTTTAAACCTTTTTTTAATTTTAATTTTTTTTTAATTTTACATGTCACCCAATCCAATCCTAATCAGCAGCTGAAGTTTCCTAAACGTGCTTTTGACTCATGAAAGTCACTTATGCTAACCATTATGAAAAAAAGGATTCAATAAATTAGACGATGGCAAAAAAAGAGCAAAGTTTAAGAGTTTCAAAATACGTTTTGTCTACTTTCAAGGAGTAAATTTATCCATTACCATTAATAAACAATTTTTTCTTACTAGAATTATACATCAAATAAATAAATTACTTAAATGAAATGTCTGCAAAAGGAGAGATGAGATCACATAAGCCGATCCAATATGGATTAAAAGCAACTGTATCAAGTTTCAAATATAAAACAATAACCTAATGGGCATATAACCACACTTTCATTCAAGACATTAAAAAGAAACGCAATTAATTAAACGTATGAACCAACTCTTATGTGCTAAATTGAGATACATCAATAACTAATCAATGTACCACACTAACACTACATGGATGAACTGTTTCAACTGATTCTTCAAGGATTTGAAAATCTAACCTTCTAAAACACAATTAATTAAACGTATTTATACAATCCCTTTTTAATGGTTGGGAACCTAATTAAGGTCTCATTGATAATCTTCACTAGGGTTTCAGTTTGCTAAATAAGGCACAACAAAATGTACCGCATCTTATCAAGTGTTTGTAGGTAGCAAGACACAGACTGATACTGTTTTAAACCTCCACCCAAAGCTCCCTCATAAGCTCTCGAGAAAACTTGGTTGTCCCTGCTAGTGCCATTAAGACCCCCTAATTATACCAGTTAACCTCGCTTTACAGGTCTTTGAACATAAGATTTGTTGGGATCCTCTGTTTTGAGTTTTGGAGGTCGGATTTCCCCTTTTTTACCCTGCACAATTTGTTTTAAGATATTAAGGTTTTCCTTTTAGTTTAATAATAAAAATACAAGAAAGCGACTCAAAACAAATCTAAATTTTGGCCACATATCAAGGTGTGTTTGGAATTGAGTTCTAACCTGCTTTTGAAAAGTGCATTTTCAATTATTTTTTATTTAAAAAAAAAAATTAATTGTTTTGATAAACCACGGTTTGGAAAAAGCTAGAAAATCTAGCTCTTCCAAAACCATGACTTCTTAAATCTTATAGTATTCAAAAGCAGTTTATTAGAAACACCTTAAACTCAATACCAAACACACAATCTAGAAACACCTTAAACTCAATACCAAACACACAATCTACAGTCACTTTAAACTCAATACCAAACACACAATCTAAGGTCAATCTCTTTGTATCAATTGTATATCAATTGTGGGTAGTCTAAAGGATATGCAAGCTCAATCATTCAGGTGCTGACATGGACTATAGTTCATACATAAAGTACGATAAGGGGGGCATTGTATAACGTGGGAGATTAAGTGAAATTATAATGTTCTTTTCCCTTTGTAAATGAAATTTTTTGAAAGCCTGAAGTAATATCTTAAAAAGTGTAATGTTAAATAGAATAATAACTCAAAATGTCAAATTTGCAAGTGCTTTTATTTAAAGTATGAGCATAATCCATGCAGGGAGAAACCAGAAAATTTTATTTCAAGGCCAAAATTAATAGAAAAAAAAATGAAAGGTCATTTTTTTCTTGATTCTCTAATAGTTCTTGTTTTAAATAATATTAACCAATATATTTTTTTGATAAAAGTACATTTTTAATTGAATAAATTTATTAAAATTTAAAATTCTATATAAAATTTAATTTTGGGGGACCAATTTAAAATTTGGAAGGACTAATTGAAAAATTAAGTCTACTTATATAGTTAAAATATATGCAATTTCAAATGGGTAGTGGGGGCAAGGCTCCTGCTTGTCCCCCTGGTTCCGCAGTGAATACATGTCAGCACTAGATGCCCTGGCACAGACCTTTAGGCTGGCCGTAAATGACTCTAAAAGTTGAAAGCAGCGGTATAAAGTTGAGGTGAATAAAACAAAAACCAGAATATTGGTCATAATCAATACTGGCCCTAGGACCAAAATTTTGGCTAATCAATACTGTCCCTAGGACCAAAATTTTGGCTTTCTTAGAACTTTAACCTGAAAAAAAGATTGCTGCAAAGCCTACATAGTCTCACCTTTTTTCCTGTCTTCATGAAATCTCTCCAGCTTGAAACCTGATGAATAAGAGGAAACATCATAAAAATATTGAAATATGATAAGAATACAACCACCACCACATCAATCATAGATCTGGTCTAAGAAAAAACAGAAACATAACTGATCTTTAGTTCTCTAATTGAGCAGAAGAGTTTTTTTGGGGAATGGGGCAGCAGTAAAGAAAAGATCTTATACATCTTCAGTATGAACATGATAAAGTTGACTAAGAATTTTAGAGTTCCAAATAAAGATATACATCTAGTAATTAACAATATGGTTATCTCCTTTATAACTAAAGGGCACACTAGCAGCAATCAAACAAGAGTTATGTGTCTAGATACATCTAGTCATTATTTGTCAAAACCAAATAGAACACAACTAGTTTATCAATGAAATAAATAAGGCTATAAAACCATTCATGAGAATTTATCAAAATTAGAAGTAAGAAACAGATAATAAAACTTTCCGAGTTGAAGATGCATTTTGTAGGACCTCCGAAAAGGCTTCCGAGTCTTGATGACTCGACAAAACTTAGGCAAGCACCTATATGAAATTGAAGTTGTCATCCTCTGAGTACGAAATAAAATTCACTTGTAACAGGAAGAGAAGATGCTTACACACAGCAGAAAAAGAGAATGAAATCACAAATAAACTGTAAAAGAAGGGGTGCATTTCACAATTTGGGGTAGTGGCCTATAATTATTACCATGAGGTGTTTCATAACATCAAATTCCCCTATAAAAATAAAAAATAAGATCATTGACAATTATTGATCAGTATCAAGTATCACCAATATCAATTTAATCTCATGACCAGCATCAACAAGTTATCCAAATCAGGAAAATGGGCACAAGACTTGTGATACAGATATCAAATTGAAAAGATAGATTTCCATTAACTTATCATGACAGGTCGAGCTACATGTAACTGTTCTCCATTTATTAAATATTCAAACTCTGCATATTAGAATCGAGCTCGGACTCGTAGTTCAAATTAGGAGTAAAGTCAAACTCAAGTAATATAATGTTTGATTTGACAAGATTGAAGGCCTAGTTGAGTAAATAAAACAATTAAGTAATATGATTTTAAAATACATTATATTATACATCATATTCAAATAATTACTTACAATATTTACCATTCTACCCTAAATATACTCAAGTTTACCTGGCTTTCTTTGATCTTTCATTTAAGTTGAGAAATTCCAACTTGAATTTTATTAATGATAGAGTTGAGCTCAAACATTTTGGGTACCAAACTAAATTGAGTTTTGAGTATAAAATAATGTTTAGTCATGTTCAAGTTGAGTTACAAATTTCTAGTGGAAACAAATTAAAAAACAGGAAAATAAAATTCATGGCAAACAAAATTAGCTCATGAGGGAATATATCTAGGTGATTCTAGGTCAACAACTTTCTCCTTTTGACAATGGAAACCTTAAAGCTGTGCAAATAATTTCAAATTCAATAGTTCTTCAAGAACAAGACATTTCATGTCATGCAGATATAGAACACCATCAATTGGATATTTCAAAGTTCAGATGCTATTGAACTTTAGATGGCACAAAGCCATAAAACCCATGTCAAGAAAAAATGTAAAGTTGTGAGAGTTCATGAACTATTAAATGGTGATAAGACAGAAAAAAACCCTCTGTTCTCTGGTTCCTTCCCACTGCTCCTCGTGTTCACGCTTCCTCTTCCACATCTCCTTTTGTTCTTCTTCATCCTTCTTCAATCTACCTTCCTCTTCTGATATCTAAAAGACAACAGAAAGACATAGCACCATGAGCATGAAATTTTTTACCAGAGCACCTAGAAACAAGGAAAATGATTGAGCTTCCAGCATACTCTCATCTGCATTTTTCTTCTTCGCCATTCTTGTTCAGTCAATAATTCTCGAACCTTCAATATGAGTTCCCGCTGGAACTCTTCAGACTGTTCATATTGCTGTTCATATTTTCCCTGGTTCACATCGAAGAGGCATACAAGTCATTTGCTTTCTTGAACTGAAGCCACATTTTTGGAAAGGATAAAGAGAATCAATACGACACAAGTATATTGTAGAGTTGAAGACCAATCAATTCACAAGTTAACTATCTGGGATGGAGAAAAAGCAAACTCCAATTTGACATAATAAGTAAATTGTAGAGTTGAAGATCAAGAGATTCACAAGTTAACTACAATTATTTCCTTCTGAAACGAAATATACAAAGAAAATAAAGATTAAATTTCCTTGCAAGAGGCCACGGTAGCAGCTGCTCCAAGTAAATGGGCAAAATTAATGAAGATAGAAAAGAATTGAAGGGAGAAAGAGAGAAATGTGTAGAAAAGAATTGAAGGGAGAAAGAGAGAAATGTGACAGCGCAGTGAGACTGTACAAACACAAAGAACCCTTAAAAGCATAAAGAATACATGTTCATATAAATGAAAAAAAAAATACAAAACACATCAAGGACAAATACCTCATCAACTAATGACTTTATTTTACTAGCTGTATCTTTCTTCAACTGCTTCCTCCTCTTTGCTAAAAGTTCTTCTGCAGTTTACATTGTTTTAATCATTAGCTCTATCTCATTTGATGAAGTTAATTTGAAAAAAGACAAACAGAGGAATGGACTGCTGAAACTCAAAAATACAGGTGAAAGAAAAATAAGCAATGGGCATGCCCATATATATATTAAAATCATCTACAAAAATTATTCAGATATTAAGAATATGAATGATATCAAATATAAAGGCCAGGTTTCATGATTTACAAAATCACTCCACATGCAACCATAGAAATTGCTACAGTAAAAACGAACTTCACAGCAAATCCAAACATATTCTAGTAATGATGAAAATATATCTTCATACGTCAAATGTGAAACATTTTCCGGCATGAATGAAAGGTAAAGAAAGATAAAAAAAAAAGATGAATAGTCAAATGCAATGAATGAACGTATCAACGATAAGTAACAGTTCAATAAAAAAAAGTGCGAACCCCATGAACATTTTCTAATTTTCAAGGGAATAGATCAAGTAATTCACATATTATTTACTAAAAGCTCAGTCTGGCAAAAACAAAAGAAAGACATCAAATAGTTTGCAACTTACCTTTTGCTGCAGTAACTTGAGTAAGAAGATAATCTCTTTCTTGTTGATCAAGTAGAAGTTGCTGGGCCTTTGCCAAAGCTGTTCAAAAGTCAAACAATACATTATTGGTGAACCATTCAATTATAATCTCCACAGAAGTAAACAACCATAAAATAAACAAGAATCATCAAGAGCTCACAAATACTGAAAAAATATTTGTCACGCTTTTTATTGTTGGTCCTCGTAAATTTCTAAAGTATTACATTTATGCTTTTGTTAGAGGATACTGAAGTTTCTTTCAATAGAATTAATTATCAGAGAAACATGCTCTATCTGTACCCTGTATCACTACTTAAAATGTAAACTATTGACTGAGAAACCGAGTGGATATGCAGCATGTAAATTACAGAGGGCCAATGGCCATAATAAATTCCAAAACTACAAACTCCTTTTCAATTGAGGCAACTTCTAAAATTATTAATAGTGTCCAAGAATTTTGACATTGGTAGCCATTGCAGCCACCCTCTAATTTCTGTCTAGGCCACTTCAAATTGATGAAGTACAGCACTCGTTTGGATTCATTTAAAAACTTTTAAGCAGTTTAGTATTTCAAAGTTAATTTCCTTCATATTAAATTTATTTTTTCAATTTTTTAAAATTTTTTTAATATTCTCATTGTTTTCTTAAAATTTTTTAATATTCCAATGTGATCGAAAATATGAGTCCACATAAAAAAGAAGTAAAAGTACAATTCATCTTCCAATTGGCTGCCATGTCTTCATAGGCATCTGCCTTAGAGAGGGAAATTGATTTTGAGTTACAATTGTTACCAAAAAATTAATTCATGGCTAGATTTGGTAATTTTAAAAGATTTGGTCATAATTTAAAAAAAAAAAATGCTTTTGGATTTTTTTTTGGATAATTAAGCGTTATTATGAATTAAAATTAGAAGAACAAAGAACATCAGATGTCCACAAGAAACATACCTATTTTTTAAGGAGTTCTTATTTTCAGTTTCAAGTTTTATTTTGAGACTTTGTTGGTTGAGGACAATTTTATTCCCTTTTATTTTATTTGAGGGAGTCCAAATCTTTAGAGGATGAGAACTAATATTGAGGTCCTTAAAGGCTTAGGAAAAGTTTTAAAGTCCAATATTTTAGAGGTATAGGATTACTTTGAGTCTATAAAAACCTATGCTTTTAATTTAGTTCTTCATTCAATAAAATTCTAGCAATTATGCTTCTTCCAGTTGTGTACTCCAATTCAACCCTAAGTGTGAGCTATGAGACCTTGGTTGTGATGCTTAGGGAAGTTTAGTTGAAGCCTAAATTATTTATTTTGTTTTACTATTCATTTTACTGTCACATTGCCTTTCCAACAGTGCAAACAGCTCCCACAACCTTTTTTTCTTTAATTTCACTTCTCAATTCAACTTTTCCACAAACCTTAATTGCCCACCTAAGTTCCCACTCATTCTAGCTTTCAAATTAGCCCAAAATTCAGCTTATGGCCAGCCTTCCAACTCGTCCTACATTACAAATGCACTAAAGAACATTTTTCCAAGGGATCAAAGGGCAAAGCAATGGAAAACCGAAATGGATGATTTTGAGACTTAACATAGCAATAGCATGTGGGAGACAATGTCTTGTCCAGTTTACTCAACTGTAAAAGAAGTTGCACAAATCAAACAAAAACCTCATTTTTGAAAGGAACTTTAGCCTCCCAGTATCAAATGAAAGTGTAAGAAGAATGTGGAGAATTCTCAATTTATACGAAAATCAAGACTTTCTATGGAGAATTCAGTAATGATGGATGCATGTTCACATTAGTTCAAGAATTCAGGCAAAAACAATTGAAAAACCTCTTAACTGTGAGTTTTTGCTATTGAGTTCTTGAACTGAGGTTGTGCATTATTGAGCTTCTCAACTCAATTTTGTCCTATTGAGTGCCCATATAATGGACATAAAACAAGTTAATTACACAAGTCACTAAACGTCCGTGATTACTAAATAAGCCTAACTCCTCAATTTTGGCACTTCTAATGCTGAGAAACTCAGTTGGACTATTAAACAAGGCCTAGTAGTCTTGTTTTGGTATTCTTTAAGCAGGGATCTGCGTGAAATTGTCATTTCATGAAGCAGGGGCAATTCTGCAATTTCAAGTTGTTCTGGAAAAGAAATTTGCATATCTTAGGATTCTTAATTTGGGTCCTAAGTCTTTGCAAGACTAAAATCCTTAGTGAATTAAGACCAGTTTTTGGAGTTCATTGTCTTATTGCTTTAGGATTAATTTGAGGCTATCAATCATTATAATGCTTAAAATTTAGTTTTCTTACAATTGTAGTCTCTTGAGTCTTTAGTTGTGCAATACAATTTTATGGAACCTTGCCTTTGATACCTAAGAAATTCTAAGTGTGACAATTAATAATTTTTATTTTTCATTAGTTATCATAGCAAACCCTCAGTAAATAGTTGTAGATTTTAGACACTCAAAATCAGCAATAGTTGTGACTTAACATGTCCCTAGCAGCAAAAGCGAGCTATCCTATGTCATGGAATTCAATTAAGTATTTATCTAACATTTATAGGCCTAATTGGAAAAAAAAAAATACAAACCTTTTCAAAATAGACTATTTGACCCAAATTTCAACCTTAATTGCAATTGTACGCTTTTGGCCAAAATTGCACGCATCATTTTTTGCAATTAAAAGGGATTAATGGGAGTTATAATAGACTTAAGTTTAGTGATGTGTGGCTAGAAAAAATAATATGTCAAATGGGGTTTTGCTAATTTTCATTTCAATTTTGTCAAATGGATGCAATTGCAACTAAATTTCAAAATTAGGGTAAAATAATTAATTTTGAAAGGTCTATACAATTGCACTTTTTCAAAAGGGTTCAGATTTTTTTTTGGTCACTAAACCTATGTATATATTTGATCAAAATGAAATTGAGAAGTTGAGCAGCCTCAATAAGATACAGCTTCCAATTTGATGGCATGGTAGCAAAAACACACACAAGGGGCTTTCAAATGATTTTTAAAAAAAATTAATATGACGTTTGATTTTAGCCAAGCACCAAAGGGATAATAAGTCCCTAATCCTAGAACAAGATCTCCATAGATTGCTCCCTGTAATGCTCAAAAGTGACCGCCTGAAGCTTTTTTAAACAGCACAAAACACCAAAAAGGGACAGAACAGGGGTATAAGAGAAAAGTGATTGCTAGAGCTTCTATCCTTAAAGCCCCAATATAAAACTTCAAGATAGCTGATTGAACGTAAATGAGAGAGAATAGATGCAACTATTAATAAATGTCCTCTGTCAGATCTGAAGCCTTAACACTTGGACTCCATGGGAGACATAACAATAGATTTTTAATAATTATTTTCATTATATCATGTCAACCAAACACACCATCACATTAGTTTAGGTTGGTTTTCACCAGCCACCAGGAAACAATCCTACACTACTCACTATACCTTATTCTTCCTTCCTTTATTCTTCACTATTTTCTTAACACCCTAAAAATGAATTTGAAAACTTTGCCTGAAATATAACTTACCTCCAAAGGCCTCTTTTGCTTGAGGATGCTTGCACTTGTCAGGGTGAACCAGCAAAGATAACTACATGTTATACAAGGAACATGTGAATAAGTTGCAAAATAATGATCATCAGGATGACCGAATCAATCCCATTTGTCGAGAAAGGTACCTTACGATACTGCTTCTTCACATCCTCTGGAGATGCGTTAAATGGTAGATTTAGATACTCAAACGGATTTAACTTGAAGCATGAAAGAATCCTAAAAATTCAACAGGATCAGAAGATTAATTGGAAGAAAATAAAGTAGATTTGTCTACAATGAATTGCAATAAGTAATCAAGCATCTTAAAATTTACCAGAAATATACATATTGCAAAAAAAAAAAAAATCCTTCCATGGAATTCTTTGCCCTACTACACCAAACTACAGGGAGTAAAATTTGTTTGAAACGAAAGAGGATCATGAACAGACCAATAGATGGAAACCCAGTTTTAAGGCTCCGTTTTTAATAGAATGAATTGAATTGAATTCTTGTATTATAATTATTCCAAACATCATATACATAGATACTGAATTCAATTTGTTATATTTTCTCAATTACCTATATTTATTTAACAATAACTAATAATATTGAAATTTTAAGATATTATGATATATATTTATATAATTTGACAATAAATTAAATCTTAATTAAATTAAATTTATGATATAAATCCCTCGCATACAAACATAAGAATTAAAATCTCATTCCTAAGATTCGCCAGAAAACGAAACAGAACAATTAACCGTAATAACTCTTATTCTCCATGAAACAATAATTTTCATCAAGCAAAAACAATTAAGATTCTTTATATGGAATTCAAATTGGAAACCCTAATTACTTAGCCAATTAAAGATACTAATGGATGTACAATCACAGAAAGAGAGAGACCTGAGGACTTCGTTATCTCTCTCGACTTCGCTAACTTCGGCGAAGAAGCTCTTCAGAAGCAAATCGCCGTCTGTGGTTGTAGCTGAGCTTTTGTCTCCCATTGTTTCCCTTTTTGTTGCTTCTATTTTCTCTCTTTTGGACTCTGCGACGAGTTGCAGACACAACTCGTCTTGCCAAACAAATCAAAATCTTCAGGAAACAGATACGGTTCAAAACACAACTCGGGAAAACAGTGTGTTTTTGAAAAAATTATTTAAAAAAATATAAAATTAAAATTTTTTTAAATAAAAAATTTAAAAACAAATTTTAAAAGTTTTTAAAATTATATTGTATTATAAAAAATTATTTTTTGATATTTTTAATTCTTCTAATAGTTATATATTTAATAAAAATAAATCTTAAAAAAAAATAATAATAAGTTTTATCATATTTTCCTATTTTATAATTTTTAAGGGCTAATTGTTATTTTTTTTTTTTTATAAAATGACCTAACATATTAAATTCCTGACTTTTAAGAAATATAATAATTTAATATCACAATATATTACTAGATCTTTTCATCCAATTTTGCCATTAATCAACCGTTAATCAATCCTATAAGCAAAATAGAAAAATAGAAATGTCATTACTTTTTATTTTTTAATTAATTACATTCTATTTTTACTTTAAAAAATATTTTTTTGGGTTAAAAAATTTATTTTCATATTTTTTGATAAATTTTAAAATAAAAAATTAAAAAAAATTATTTTTTATTTTTTATTTTAAAAAATAATTTAAGAAGAAATTAAATTATTTCTTCTTAAATTTTTTAATATAAATAAATAATTCATTTTCATATTTTTGACAAATTTAAAAATAAAAAGTAAAAAATATTTTTTAATTTAAGAAGAAATTAAATTATTTCTTCTTAAATTTTTTAATACAGATAAATAATTTATTTTCATATTTTTAACAAATTTAAAAATAAAAAATAAAAAATATTTTTTAAAAAATATTTTTTATTTTTTATTTTTATTTTCAATTTTTTTATTTTTTTAAAATAAAATAAAAATATTTTTATTTATTTTTATTTTCAAATTTGTAAAAAATATGAAAATATATTTTTTAATCTTAAAAAATATTTTTTAAAACAAAAATAGAATATAATTAATTAAAATTAAAAAGTAAAGATATTTTTATCTTTTTACAGTCATTGTAAGGTTGACTAACGATAAAATTAAATTGAATGATCTAGTAGTATATTGTGATATTCGTCAGAAGAGAATTAGTATATTTTTAAAAGATCAGAAAAATTTAGTATATTGAGTCATTTTATATAGAAATTAGTAATTAACCTAATTTTTAATTTAAAAAATTAAAAATATAAAAATTAAGAAATGAAAATAAATTTTTTTAAAAAATATAGATATTTTTTTATAACTAAATAAGACGATTATTTTACCATGACAAAGCATATTGTATATAGAATAATAATAATTGATAGGAAAAATACATTTATATAAATATATATAAAAGTAATGGATGTTTATTGTTTGGAAAAGAATACTCTCAAGTTTTTTTTGAGTTATTCAGTATAAATGTGTTGTTGTCAGAGAATCAAATTAAGAGATGTATAAAACTTGTTAGAATGCATTTGTGATACTGTGCCGAAAAATATTTAAAAAATATCGATGTTAATAACATTGTTGAAAAAATAGCAATTCGGTCGATAAATGAATTTTTGATTCTGACTAGGGGAAAAGAATTAAATAAATATATGTGAAATTATGATAAAAAGAAAAATGTAAAAAATGTTTAAGAACAATGAAAAAAGTAAGTAATGGCAAAATCGTAAATAAGGTGAACTTTAAGGGTATAGTGGGAAATCAACTGTCTGAATTTCAGAATGACTCTGAAACTATTTTTATAATAAAGTACAGATAAAAATAAGCTATTTGAATTCCTGCTTTAGAATCTAAATCCCAACAGAATTGTCAGAATAAATTTCAGAAGAAAATATGATAAAAGTATGATTATTGGAAAGTTTAAGGACCTAAATGCAATTTTTCAATTTCGACTTACTATATAAGCATGTTTTAATAGAATTTTGGCCATTTTCTCTTCATTTTCCATTGCTTGGCCGAAATTCCTTCTTCCATTTCTCCACCAAATTTCTTGAAAAATTAAAAGAGAAATCAAAAGAAAACTTGAATCAAACAATTGATTCATTGATTTCAACCTTGGTTTGCATGAAAAATCAAAGAAATTCAAAAAGTAAAAATGTGATTTCTTTGGTTCAATGCTTGATTTATATGTTTTAGATGTTAATTAGAATGAGTTAAGTGTTTAATTGCATCAATTGATGCATTTGATAGGTTTTTCCTAATTTGGAAACCCTAATTCAAAGTTGTAAGAGATGAATCTTTGAATTTGTGTTAGTTAATGTTAAATGAGGGTAGATTATATTAATTGATGGCTAATAGATAGATTATATGTAATTGATTTGATATAGAGATCAAAGAATTAGAAAGTTATCATTTTTGCCTACTTTGAATACTTTGGTGGTAAAGTGTGCAATTCAAGTGATTTGAAGTATTAGGTAAGTTTAATATGCATCCTTTGATATGCCTAAAGTATTAAAATGAAATTTGAAAACTTGCCTCGAAATCCTTATTTTGGCCGAAATGCTTGATGACCATTTCCTTTGAAAATTTGTTCATGTTATCCTTTGGTTTTCCATGCCTTTTTTATCCTTTGTATATTGTTTGTTGATGGAAACCTGTAATACCCCAAACAGAGCTAAATTAGATGACAATAAACTGGAAGATTGAAAAGCAGTGATTATATAATGACAGAAATTGAAGATATGAAAAACAGTTACATAAGATAGCATATAACATAAGTAAATTTGAGGAATTAAGTAAATATGACAGAATATGATAGAATGTGACAGAATATGATAGAAAGAGACCGAATGTGATAGAATGATTAATGTTAGACAGACATGAGTAATTTAAGTTAATAAGAATTAATCAAGTTGGCAAGAGAAAATGAATAGTAAAAAAAATGACAGTAAGGAAAAATTCGGCACAGAGATTAAAGATTTAAGAGCAAGCGACTGTAGAGACAATCATGAAATATTAGAAAGAGTCAATGGAAGTTTGTAATGGAGGATTCATAATGGTTATAAGTTAATTAGAAGTTAGTAGGCATGAAAAGAGGATGGAAGTGCAAAGGAACAAGGTATTTTAGGGAGGAAAAGAGAATTTTTCAAATAAAAGGCAAATGAGACCCATTAAATTTGTCACCATTTGCATAAGTAAAAAAGTCAAAATTTTGGTCTTCTAAAGCAAGTATGGGCCGGCTATATATAGCTTGGTATATAGAAATTTTGTTGTTTTACTTAAGTTAAAATAGTATAAAAGCAACCTTTACACTTGGCAAAAATTTATGGAACCAAAATTTTCAAGCTTATCTTTAAACTTTCTTTTGTTTCTTTAAGTAAATAAGAGATAAAGTAATTTTTTCTTCTTCATCATTAAATGGCCGGCCATAATGAAGTGTGGTGGCAAAATAATTCATTTGTTTGTTTATAGAAATAATTAAAATAAAAGAAAAAAACACTTGTCACCTTCGTAAGTTAACAACTCACCTTATTCTAGACAATTCTAAACTTTTTCTATACAAGCTTGACAAAAGTTAATAGAATTTATGTAAGTTATACAAAAGCCAATAAATAAGAAGAAAAATAAGAGAAGGAATAGAAATAGCCACCAAAATTCTCCAAAGAAATAAAGAAGGGAGAAGGAATAGAAAACAAAGAAGACAAAGAAGATAAAGATTTGATTATGGTAAAGATTTGAGTAAGACATGGAATTATATATGTTTATGATTGGAAAATTAGGTTTTGCTTGAAAGATATGTATTGAGAACAAGTGAGAAAAGTATAAGTGATTTCATGTAAAATTAGGGATTTCGGATGTTCATAGAAGCAGTAGTTTGGGACTATTTTTACTTAACCTTAACGAGTGAATTTACTTAAGTGTAAAACATAAAAGTTGTAGATAAATGTATTATTTATATTCCTGTAAAAGGAATTTTTCAAATTCGAAGTGAGGAAATAGATATTACGTAAAACCTGAGATTGACTCAGAACCAGAAAATTTGAAAAATGCTATTGTGTTTTTATTTCACAGATGGTTAGAAACTGAATTAGGCTAAGTGTTCAACATGAAATTATGTCTTATCTAGAGTTCCATGAAAAGGTTTTATCATTGGATCATTATTTTATGAGATTTGCCTAATTTAGTGCTGACTGCCCGAATTGGAGTGCAGGGCAGCAGGGTTAGCAGTAGGGTTTAGTTCAAACTGACACCATATGATATGTAGAACTTGAACATAGCTGAATTTTGAATATGTTAGACCCTAATATGTCTAGTTTAAGTAGGAAAAAGAATAAATACAATTGGATAAGTGTAGATTAAGTTAGAGATAGAAATGTCTGAACTGCCAGAATGAGGTTTATAAGTGAGAGTTGTTAGGCTAAAAACCCTAAGTATAAGAATAAATGGAAATTTATTAAACTAAATCGAAGATTAATGTATAACATATAGATGAATACTGATTGTTAATGTTTAAATTAATATATAGCTTCGAATACTGGAGAAGATATAAGTAGAAGACCAAAGTAGAGAAGTGAAGAGTGGAAAGTAAAGATATTAGCAAGGTGAGTAATGTATACATTATTATGCATACCCATGTTTTGATTTGTTAACCCAATGAACATTGTTTTTTCTTGGTTAAGTGCCACATTGCTATTGCTGATCATTCTTATGATTGAAATCACCAAATCCATTGATTGTTATTGATATTGAAATGCTTATTGTAATTTATTGACTATGTACCTGAATTGCTCCTAAAAGTATGTACACCAAATATTTAGTCATATTTCATGATATTTATTTTAATTGCTACCTTTGTATCAAGTAAAGAAACTAATACATGATTAATAAAATGTATTGACATTGATTGACAAGTAAGACATGTGTATCGATCGAAACCCATTGTACCGTAATATTCCTAATGAATACTTGATATTGTTATTGATTTCCATTGGACTATTTACATGTGGATTTGACAGAGTTGCCACTCCGATAGGGTAGTGGGTACATACTGTCGGCAATGTGCACATTGTTTACTGATGCCCTAATTGGGAAGAGTTATTAGTCCTAGCCATAAGACCTGATCAGTCTTATGCTTACTGATATGAGGTTGACTGTATGTTTACATATAGTCCATACTGTTCTGGCCCTTTATCTGTCTTATTTACATGATACGAGTATTGTTTACCTGTTCATTGATTCCAAGTTTATATCTTATTACGTACTATTGATGGCCATTCTTTCCTCGATTTAATTGTTACCTGTTCCAAACTTTCAAAGATATTTGGTGTGCAATTAATTAACCTTTAACATGCAAACTTGACATACTGATATTCATTCATTGTATTCATTATCACTAAACTTCCATTAGTATACTTTGTTATCATTTACCCATATCACATGTGTAATGATGTATGCATGCTCACTGAGTATTTTTATACTCACCCATGGTTGTTTAATAATTTTACAGGAAAGAAGTACTAAGAGCAAAATCCCAAAACAGTTTCCTTCTTCCATACTTGGAACATCCAACGACTCCAATGTAAATTTCTTTTGTGAAGTCAGTCCGTTCACACTTTAGAGCTCCATGGGATATATTTTTGGAAAAAAGATAGTTTGTATATATATATATATTAATAGTTACTAAAGCTGAAATGATAACTGATGGTAAAATGAATATGGTATGATATATGATAGTGACAAAGATACCGATAAAGTAAACGCATGTATATAGACTGTGTCATATTATGAATAGAATGAACATATAGAAGTGTTTTATTTGACTGTGTGAATTGTGAAGTTGAGGGTATAAGGATGGCAAATTATTAGGAGTGAAAAAAAAATTTAATTTTAGTGCACGCTGTGTAATTTATGAGAGACTCGGTTTTGGGTCAGGATTAAGGAAACTCTGGCAAATTTATGTAAAATTTATAAGTAATAAATGAGATTTAAATATTAATAAATGGATGATTGATAACTGAATTATTCATGGGTTCTACGATTTCAGGTGACCTTGTGTCTACCCATGCCCTAGGACAGTCGCGACCCAAAAGTGGGTCGTGACAAAACCAAATGCCTATTGAATAACCTACATTGTTTACTTGTTAATTTCACTACCCGATTTCCCAACCCATGACGGTCCTAGGGCACGGGAAATGCCAATGGCGACCGACACCCATAGAACCCAGTATCATATGTTCAATATATAAACCTCAATATATTATTCATTTATTAATTAATTACCAGTCATTCTGTTAACTTGTTATGCATTCTGTAATCATTCTGCAAGTGGCTGTAACATTCACATATCATGCCATAATACCATCAAAGAACTCATAATAATATCATAAATATCATATATACAATGTTCATCTCCTAGCTAACCCATACATATCCATGGAGCAGCTAAATCATGAACACCAAAATAAATATACAGAATATCAGAAATATACATAATAAACTGTTGCAGATGTCCCAGGATGACAGAAGACAGAAATCTGCAATATACTCCTCTCCTGAAATGGTAAACAATGAAACGAGTGAGTATAGATGATACTCAGTGTATTTACATGCATCACAATAAATAATAACAGGCATAATTAGGCAATGGTATCAATCAAAGGAAATACAGTATACAGTATGGATATCAGGGTACAGTAAAGCCAAAGAAATAACAAATAGGCTCGGTTCTATATGGAAAGACAGATAATGGGATGAACTGTATGAAAAGAAATCATACAATCTTCAGTCAGTCAATATGGACCATGTAGGTCTCCAGTATCAATAAGCATAAGGCTGATCAGGCCCTATGGCTAATACCATAACCCCTCCTAGCTAGTGTTCAGTAATACAATATGCACAAGGTCGACAGTATTTTCCCACTACCCTGTCAAATCCGTAGTTCTGCCAAACCATATCAGGGTCAATAACGAGGGATACCATAAACAACAATAACATCCAGATATCAGTCAATTCAATAACAGTCAGTTTGATATCAATCAATACAGTATTCAATATGCTCAATGGCAATGCCATATACAATATACAATCAATAATAGTAAGTTTAGCAATAA
>CANXYC011092139.1:0-19791 GCA_948193065.1 Aleurites moluccanus | reverse complement strand
TCTTCAGGTTCCCAAGCAAAACAATCTAGGAATTCTTGAACTATTTTGAATAAAGAAGCCTTATCATAAAATGATGATGCAATGTATGTGATTTTCTGTTCATCATTTGTGCCAAGATTAATTGATTCCTTATTTTGTTCTTTTATTTCATTTTTTTCATTTGCCTTACTTAAATTGGATTCATCAAAAGGAAAGGAAGACTCGAAAAGATAAGGGGAAAACTGGAAAGTTTTATTGCTAATAGAAGTTTTGTCCTTGCAGACTACATTGAAAGAAGGACCAGGAAGAACCTTATCTGACTCTACAGAAGAAATGAAAAAACAGACTCAACGGACTCTGACACTGACTTTGCTTTGGACTCGGATTCTGACTCAGACTTGATCGGGAAGAAAGGTGTTCCGTCAAAGTTGGGAATCTTCTCAATGTGCCAATTGTCTAGTGCAATCAAGGTAGGATGGATGAGCTCAGTAGGGTTTATTGCTACTTCACTTCCAATCATGAGGACTTGCTCAAAGAGAGCAGCCTTCATATTTTCTTCCCAATCTTGCTCTAGAAAGTAAATGAGCTCGCAATCCTCCAAACTAAGCCTAACATCAAAGAAGATTTCAAAACCTGGGATTAGTTTTTTAGTCATTGGGCAATACCATGGTTCAGCAAAGCCACAGAAAGGGAAATCTTCCCCTTCTTTTACAAAATATCCATTCAAGGTTTTGAAGTAATAGCGCATCTGCCAATCAAAAATCTCACCTCTTCTTTTACCTTCAATTCTCATTTTAGCCCTTATTTTCACCTCTTCTAGATCCTCCTCAGTAGGCTTGTAACCCAGTCCAAAAGGTGGGTTGGCTATTGTGTATTCCCTGAAGGAAGTTATCCCCTGCTGATTCCTCCCAAGTCCTAAACCAGGAAAATAGTTCATTTTCTTTAAGATGTTAGCCACGGCTATATTTTCAAAAGGATCAAAATCAAATGGGACTAACTCTTTACCTTCTTCCTGTTTAATGAACTGTATGGTGTCAAAGGAGAAACCAAACAAAGGGACACTGTTTGGTTCAGGCTGAATTCCCAAAATAGGAGCAGAGCTAGGAACCTCACTTTTTCCATGAGTGTCACCTTTGATGGTGACTACAGTAGTTCCATGAGGCATTTTGAGCTTTTTGTGTGAGGATGGAACAGCCTTTGCCTTATGTATCTAAGGTCTTCCAAGGAGGAGGTTAAAGTAGGCAGGCACATCAATCACTTGGAAGGGGATAGGAGTCGTTATGGGTCCAATCATTACATCAATAGTAGCCACACCCAATACCTCTCTCTTTGTGTTATCATATGCCCTCACAATCTGATCGGAGGGAGTGAAATCTTTAGCCCCAAGGCCCAAGCAACTTGCCACTTTCAATGGGCACACATTCAGAGCTGACCCATTATCAACCAAAACCATGGGGATTGTCTTCCTTTGGGTCATCACAGTTATATACGGCGCCTTATTGTGATTTTCTCCTTCTTTTGGTAAATCATTATCAGGTTAAGAGATGGAAGCAACCTTGGTTGAGCTAGTAAGGGAAGCTACCAAGATTTCAGGAGAAATGTCAACTGGAGCTTAACATTGATTCAATGCTTTGCAAGGAGCTTGGCGATGTGGGAAGGATGACTAGATGAGACTCCAAATGGAGATATTGGCTTGGGTTTTCTTTAACTATTTGAGGATAGCATCCTCTTCAGGCTCATTATTCATTTTCTCTATAGGAGGGGGAACATGCTGGACGGGCTGCTGTACTGATGAGGTTGGTTGATAAAATCTACCACTCCTTGTGATTACATCTATTTCTTCCATAAAATTATTAAGATCTAATTGTCACATCCCACACTATAGGGCTATGACGGTCCTAGGGCATGGGAACAATTACATAACCAGCACCACGAAGAACCCAAGTTACATGCTTTCATTTCACTTAATAATTTTTATGACATATATATATATATATTTTTAAAACACTTGAGTTTTACAGAAAATCGGACAGAGTCTCCTCTGTAATGTCAATATTACCAAAATAGAAAAACATAACAAAACACTTCTAAAGTCATTATCAAATCCCAAGTCAACCTCCAATGCACAACTCACATCAGTTCATACTTATGTCAACTCATAATACACAATTCATATCAACTCATATAATGATTTCATACATCACAGATCATATGATAGTTCCCTGTAATATTATTCATACGTATGTCAATATCATATGAGCTTACCATAGCAGTTGCAGCCCCTGTTGCAATATATACATTCATATACATATATACCGAAATGATACTGATACATGTATGCTAAATTGTTTGTAAATGCATTATGGATTGTTGCTTGTTCTATGTACATCATGGAGTATAGGAAATTGTATATCGTCAATCTAGGTGTTTCTTCATTGTTCGAAATTTTCGCGTATCTTATATTGGTAAATCTCAGATCTCTATGAATTTTTGTGTGTTTTGTGATTTCCCGCAGAATTTAGGGAGTTAAAATATATATATATATATATATTTGTGAAAATGGTTAATTAGAATAACATGTAATTGGGGTTCTTCATGGTACTGGTTGGGAAAGCTAATCTCGTACTCTAGGACCGTCACAGCCCTATAATGTGGGATGTGACACTAATACACAGCAAAAGTCATTATTTGACCTAATCAAAGAGATTAGATCCACTTCTGTATCGCAAGAGTGGAGGAAATTAACTTGATGATTTAGAAGAGGGTTAGTGTTGATGTTGGGCCTTGCTTTTGGTGGAATGATATCGCCACTATCCACCAAGTCTTGGATCTTATGTCTTAGATTTTTGCACATTTCTGTTTTGTGCCCTGCAGCCTGATGATATTCGCAATGCTCGCTCATGTTCCAACTTTTGGGCAAAGGATTTAGGGGTGCCCTAGGCTCTAAAGGCTTCACCAGATTTGCCTCCAACGCCTTGACTAATGGCATACACAGATCAGTAAAAGCCCTCCTTTCGAGTCTCATAGGAGGATGGTTAGATATGGCAGCCACTTCCTCGCCTTTCTGATTGGCAGAAGAGTTTTGAGTAAAATGGATGTTCTTCTTGTACCTTTAACCAAAGGATTCTTCTTTGATTTGCCCGTTTTGGATCAAATCCTCTATCTTTGATGCTGTGGCGATAAAGGCTTTAAAGTCCAGCAGATATTGGGTTTAGAGATGAGTCTGGTAACTTGGAAGGAGATTCTTAATGATTATATCAATCTGCTCCTGTTCAGTGGGCCTATTCATCATTTGGGCTGCTTTGGCCCTCCATCTGGTGAGGAAAGTGGAGAAGGACTCCCTTTGTTGTTGCTTGGTGGTCTCCAAATCTCTCCTAGTGATATCCACCTCAATGTCATAATGATATTGCTTGACGAAAGCATTGCAAGTATCATCCCATGTTTTCTTAAAGTTGGAGTCCAAGTCAACAAACCATTTCATCGTCGCACCTGTGAGAGACTGTTGGAACAATTGAGCAAAGAGCTCATTATCCACCCCCAATGGGTTCATATCCCCTACATACATTTTCAAATGAGTCTTGGGGAAAATAGTGCCATCAAACTTGTCTATGCTAGGCATTTTAAATATCAGAGGAACCCTAGCATTTGGGAATAAAGTAAGTGAATCCACATCAATCAGATCCTCATGCTTTTTGATATTTTTCAGAAGCCTTTCCATGTCTTCAAATTTGTCCATCAATTTCTTTATTTCTACTGAGTTGGAATTCTCTCCTCCATGAAAAAGATTTGGGGAGGAGGATGGCATAGTACAGCCGGTCAAATTGACAGTCTGGGGTGGAATCGTGGTTTCAGGAGCTTTCCCATTACTCATCAGATCAATAACAGGATTTGGTGGAATAGATGAGTTTGTATTAGGGGCATCAGGTTGAGGGGCATTTGTTCCTTGGCCCACCATGGTTTTCACCTCACTAAGGATGGATTGGCATTGTGCATCAAGGGCATGGCTTAAGGCTACCTGGAAGTCACCCTCTTGCTTCTTGAGTAGGCTAGCCAACATTGTTTCTATGGATTCCATATCGGGTGCTGCGCTTTCCATTTGTACCTTTCAAAAGAAACATTCGGAATTAGGTCAGGGTGATCCAAAACCTAAACAAGGATGGAAAAAATGTAGGGTTTGAAGATTTTCGTGGGTGGTCTAATGGGTTCAAAGTTTTGGGCTTTGGGTTTTGCGAGTGGTCTTAATGGGCTCAAAATTTTGGTTTTGACCATTGACTCATTGGTTCTTAGTCCAAAAATGCATGAATGCATGGTCATACATGGATGTATGTATGCATGAAGAAAATGGGTTTCATGATGATAATTTAACACTATTATGGTTCATGGGCCCTAAGGTCCAAGGTCTAATGTCCATTACATGATGGCTAGGTGGTTTGGTTTAAGGGTACCCGTCACACTAGAGCAGTGATATACCTAGCCACATATGAAACAACGAGTTTCACGTAGGGTCCAACAGTACTACTGCTTGTTACACCTCAAAAGTATTTGAGGATTTTTCGTGGGGTGGATGCTTTCGCTATCTCCCAACATACTCAAAGAGAGTTATCGGGTCAATGCTACTCGCTATCCAAAGTTTGAATTTCGTAACTGGTGATGTAGTGATGTATGAAATTCAAGGTTAATCTAAAAGCCAAGTAAAAAGTTATTTTTCAAAAGATTTTAACCAATTGGTAGTCCTCTTTAACTTTTGAAAAAGTATGTCCCCAGTGGAGTCGCTAGCTATGAGGCCTCGCCCTAGCACCGCCGTCCGAGCCTGCTCTCTTCGAAGGAAAAAGAGGCGTCGTGGGCATCGGAGTGCTCATATGGGGCAATTTCTCAAGGAGGAGACGAGCTTAGCGCCTTTTATTTAAAAACGATTTTGATGTTTTGAAGTTGCCACCTTAAGTTATTTTTGTAGGGAAAATTTAAGATAAAAACCCATTTTGAATCCAATTTTATCCCAAAGGAAAAAGTGCACTAGTCCTCGAAACCAAAAAGGATTCGGGGACTAGGTTTTTGGTTGAACTTGGCTTTCAATTTTAACCTTGATTTAAAATAATTTTCATGAACAATTAAAGAATGACATATAAAATGCATGAGCAAATAAATGCATGAACAATTGAAATAGAATCGAATAAAACAATTAAAGAGAGCGATAAAAGTAAAATATTACATCTCAAAACCTCAAAAATAGGGGATATCAACTCTAGCCCTTATGGGTTCTAGGTTGATCACACATTCCCCAAACAGTATATTCAATAAATAAAATTAAGCAAATAATCAAAAGAAAGGAGATGTTTTTTGTTGTTTTTTGGATTTGAAGCTTTTATACAGCTTGCCTGCGTATCCTGTCAAACGGGAATCAAAACCCACGCAGTTCTTCCTTCTCGCAAAGGAGGGTTGATTTTATACCCAATTTACCATGTTTTTATTCTTTATTTTAATGCTCTACCAAAATAAAGAAGATGAGTTAGGAGACCGTACCTTTGCCCTAGCTTTTAGGTAAACTGGCGGATGGAGTGCTCTTCCGGACCGGAGTTCCACCTTGGATTGGATGATGCCTGAGAAGATGGGTCGAGATGCCTTCTTAGCGCTTGAGATAGCAAACCGACGAAAAGACCTTGCTTCGAAGAAATATTTAACTGAGAGGCTTAATACGCCCCTAATAGCAACTCTTTTAATCTCAAGAGAGCTAAAAAAGAAGAAAATATGACTTGAAGAGGAAAAAAGACGAAATCTAATAATGAAAACGATTTCTTGTCTTCTTTTCCTTGTTTCTGTGAGTCTTGGTGTGTTTCTGTGTGTCCTTGTCTGTCCTGGAAGGTGGGGGAGGCTCTCTATTTATAATAGGAGATTGGGGGCCGAATCTCATCATTTTTCAATGTGGGATTTGGAGGAAAATAGGTGCAGAATGTCACTGCCGCTGGCAAGAGGAGAAATTATTGCCAAAAAGGGGTGGCGGCGCCGTCATAGTGCCTTGGCGGCACAAGGTATGAAGGAGGGCGGCAACCACAACCAGGACCCCTAAGCATGGCGGTTACCACCCACCACCCACTCTGGCGGCAATGCCAAGCTTGGAGGGTGGCACCTGTGCCTACACTTCTTTCTGAAGCCATTCTGAGTTTGTCCGAGCGCGAATTTGGTTCCAAGGAGTGTCGTTCAGGTTGGCATGAGTCCGATGGTGTAAAAAATGAGTGTTCACACTACCCCAGCTTGAGCACTACTGCTCCCCACTCTCTCTATTTGAACCATAGACTGTGAAGCTGGTGATCTCACGGTAGGCACTGTCCATGGGCAATATTTCACTGTCACAACCCATTTTCTAATCGCGACAGTCCTAGGACAAGGGAGATGCCAATAGCGACCGGCACTCGTAGAACCCAGTATCACATACATAGTCTATAACCATCAATTAATTATCCATTTTACTTAATTACTATTTATTTTGTCATTCTGTAAAGCTTTCTGTAAACTAGTATAGTTGCCTATAATAACTGTCATCATATATCATATTAGCATTAAATATCATAAGTCATCATCATATATATATGCATGTTCATACTCTAACTAACCCATACATACCCCATAGAGCAGCTAGATTATGAACGCCAAAAATACAAAATTCAAAATACTTACATATATCAACAGTGAGCAGAAAATCCACTGGATGTCGGAAGATGGGATTCTGCAGTCTACTCCTCTCCTGAACCTGCTTAAACAAGCAAAGAGTGAGTATATAAGATACTCAGTGAATCTATATGCATCGCCAACAAAATATAATGGGTAACAAAGGAACAATTGTATCAAAAGATCAATGTAAACAAGTTATAGAATCAAATATAGATGGTGACAAAATAGCCAATAAGTATATCATAAGCTCGGTATAATATGGAAAGACGGATAAAGGGATGGACTATATGAAATCATACAGTCTCCAATAGCATCAGTATGGACTATATGCGAACATAATGTCTCCAGTAATATCCATATCAGTAAGCATAAGACTAATCGGGTCTTATGGCCAGGACCATAACCCTTCGCAGCTAGGGTATCAATAATACAATATGCACATCGCCGACAGTATATTCCCACTACCCTGTCAGATCGGTAGCTCTATCAAGACACATTAGGATCAATATAAAAAAGGAACTTATCAATGGACACCATTATGCAACAATGGTATCCTCCATATCAGTAACCTCAACATCATTCAAATCAATTAGCAATAGAATCAATGACATTGCAATATATGAAATACAATGAATGATAAATGGTATGATAAACAACAAAGGTATGGAACAAAGGTTGGTTCGACAAAGGAAATCAGTAGGCCAATTGGCATGCCAATGTCACTGGCGACGATGGCATTCAAATGATAGGCCTATGGAATACAAAGCAAATAGGCCAAGGCAAAAACAACTAGGCGTTTTGTCAAATACTTGGTGGGCATAAAAGGGCAAGCCAATATGTTAGGGTTTGGTGCAAATTTGGCATGCCCAATTCAACCAATAACAAGTTCACATTGCCAACAACACAATAGTATACAATTATACAATATTAAACAACATTAAAGGCATCAAATTGGCTAAGAAATTCAAAGGAAAAACTAAAGAAAATCAAGGCAAGTGAATAGTACTATAGGTTCGGCCAAAATGGGGTTTAATCATATAAATTCCAATCAACATTCCAATGCTTAGGACATGTAATTTGATGATATAAAACTCACCTAAGGCTTTCAATTGCCTTGAAAAATTGATTTCCACCCAATGGCTTCAAAGGAGGCAAAATGTGCAACTTGTGCAAACTTGATTTTCTACGCTAAAACAACCATCAATTAGTTACCTAATAGCCTCCAATTAATATATTCTAAGATAAATTGATACAAACTAACACTAATTAACATAGCTCATTCAAACAACTTCAAATAGGTTAGGCAATTTAGGATTTTCTATCAAAATGTATCAATTGATGCAATCTAACCTAAAACCCATTTAATTCAACTCCTAAATCATCTAAATAAACCATAAAATTGAACAAACTAATTCCTTACCTTAAAGTGAGCTTTTAGCTGAAACACTTATGCAATTCTACCCTAAATTCCTTTAGCTTTCCAAGCAAATTAATGATGGATATTGAAAGAATAAAACCTAAACTCAAGTTTTCTATAAATTTTCCTAAGAAATTTGGTGAGAAAATGAATAAATGGAATGGAAGAAGAAGAAGGAAGTGGTTCGGCCACTTAGAAGAAAGAATAAGAAGATGGAAATATTTGTTCTAAGTGTTGCTTTTATATAAAGTCAAAATGGTAAATTTTATTTTGGTCCTTAAACTTCCAAGTAATTATACTTTGGCCCCAACTTCTTCTGTAATTTATTCTGTCAATTCTGTCGTGATTTAGATTTCAAAGTGGGGAATTAATAGGCTTATTTTAATTTATACTTGTTTATAAAAATAGTTTCAGAGTCATTTTATAACTCATACAGACTCATTTTCACTATTCACCTTAAAGTTTTATTTATTTACGGTTTTGCCATTGGTTACTTTTTCAGTATTCCTAAATATTTTTCACCTCTTTCTTTTTACCAAAATTACACATGCATTAAGGTGATCTTTTATCGCTTGGTCAGAATTAAAAATTCTTCTGTTGACTAGACTGCTAATTTCTCGACAGTGTTTCTGACACTGCCGATTTTCAGAAAAGTAATTTGTTTGATTTCTAACTGTGTCTCTAAAATTATTTCACATTATTTCAATGCCTTTAAACCATATACTAATAAATAAATCATGCATATGAGTTAGGACTTCCTAGGGTATTATATTTTATCCCCCTTCAAATAAATTCGTTCTCGAATTTAAATAAAATGTTTACCTCATAACTGAGACAGGAATGGATATCTGCCTCTCATCGCCTGTTCGCTCTCCCAAGTGCATTCCTCCATCAATTGGTTTCTCCAAAGCACTTTAACCACAAGTTTCTCCTTATTCCGCAACTGTCTGACTTGTCGATCAACTATCTCCACTGGATACTCCTCATATGACAAGTCCTCATTGAGTCCCACATCTTGTACCTCCAATATATGTGATGGATCAGACATATATTTTCGCAGCATCGAGATGTGAAAAACCGGATGTACATGGCTCATGTTAGGTGGAAGAGCCAATCTATAGGCCACATTACCTATCTTCTCAAGAATCTCAAATGGGCCTATAAACCTTGGTGACAACTTTCCCCTCTTCCCAAATCTCATAATACCTCTCATTGATGAGATCTTAAGGAAGATATGGTCACCAACTGCAAAGTGTACATCTTTTCTCTTCGGATCGGCATAACTCTTCTACCTACTGAAAGCAGTCTTCATCTGATCTCTAATTATAGGAACCTTTTCCATGGTCTCTCTGATCAACTCTGGCCCCTCTAGCTGCTTCTCCCCTGGCTCCAACCAACACACTGGAAATCTGCACTTTCTACTATATAGTGCTTCAAATAGATCCATACCAATAGAAGAGTGGAAACTATTGTTATAAGAAAACTCTATCAATGGAAGATAGTAATCCAGAACACACAACCGAAGCATATCCTCCAATGTCTGGATTGTCCTCTCCGACTACCCATCAGTCTGCGGATGGAAAGCAATACTGAACCATAACTGAGTACCCATGGCCTCCTAAAACTTCTGCCAAAACTAGGAGGTGAACTGTGTACCTCTATTCGAAATAATCATCAAAGGAACTCCATGAAGTCGCACAATCTTATCCACATACAACTGTGCATACTGAGTTGTTGTATAACTGGTCTTAACCTCTGAAAAATGAGCAGATTTCATCAACCGATCTATAATTACCCATATAGAGTCATAACCCCTCGTAGACTTCGGTAAACCCACTACAAAATCCATAGTAACCTGCTCCTATTTCCATTATGGCAACTCAATCTCCTGAAGCAACCCTGATGGCTTTTGATGCTCAAGCTTAACCTGCTGACAGGCTAAGCACTTGGAGACAAACCGAGCTACATCTCCTTTCATACCAGGACACCAATACACATCCCTCAGATATCCTGGATGTACATGTATGCTGAATAGTGAGCCTCTCTCATAATCCGATCCCGTACCATATCAGGTACACATATACACTTCCCACACTTCAGTACACCATCCTCCATTGTAAACTCTGTCATTTTGCCACTCTACATATCTCCCTTAAGCTTCAGTAAATAAGGATCCCTATCCTGAGCCACTTTAATATCATCAAGCAATAGTGACTTCACTCGAAATTGGGCTATCAGAGCCTGGTTACAATCCTGGGATCCTAAATCCAACTCCACGCCCATATCTGCCAAATCCCTCTTCTCTCGGATCAAGGGTCTCCTACCAATCATAATATGAGCTAGACTGTCCATAGACTTCCTGCTTAGTGCATCCGCCACTACATTGGCTTTACCCGAGTGATAAAGGATTTCACAGTCATAATCCTTAAGTAGCTTCACCCATTTGCGTTGCTGGAGGTTTAGATCCTTCTGCTGAAATATATACTGTAAACTCTTATGATCAGTATATATCTCACATTTTGACCCATACAAATAGCGCCTCCAAATCTTCAATGCAAATACCACAGCTGCCATCTCCAAATCATATGTCAGATAATTCGCTTCATGCTTCTTTAACTGACGAGAAGCATAAGCAATCACTCTCCTGTTCTGCATTAGTACACACCCCAATTCGATCTGAGAAGCATCACAATACACAGTAAATTTCTCCCCCTCTGATGGCAATGCTAATACTGGAGCACTGGTGAGGCAAGACTTCAAAGTCTGGAAACTGCGCTCACACTCATCAGTCCACAGATAACGCTCCTGTTTCTGCATCAGCCTAGTCAACGAAGCTGCAATCCTAGAGAAATCTTTCACAAATCTCCTGTAATACCCTGCCATACCTAGAAAACTATGAACATCAGAAACACTAGTAGGTTGAGGCCAATTGGCAACTACCTTCTTAAGATCCACCTTAATACCATCCTTGCATATCACACGCCTAAGGAAACACACTTCGGTTAGCCAAAACTGGCATTTAGATAGCTTAGCATGCAACTGATGCTCTCAAAGTGTCTACAAAACAATCCTCAGATGCTCCACATGCTCCTCCTCACTCCTAGAATAGATAAGAATGTCATTAATGGATACAATGACAAACTTATTCAAAAATGACATGAACACCCTGTTCATCAGATCTATAAACGCAGTCGATGCATTGGTCAACCCGAATGGCAACACCAAGAACTCATAATGCCTATATCGGTCTGAATGCAGTCTTAGGTACATCACCCTTCTTAATCTTCAACTGGTAATACCCAGACCTCATATCAATCTTCGAAAAATGGTTGGCACCCTGCAGTTGATCAAACAAGTTATCTATCTATGGCAATGGATACTTGTTCTTCACCGTCACCTTGTTCAACTGCCTGTAATCTATACACATTCTCAAAGAGCCATCCTTCTTCTTTACAAACAATACTGGTGCACCCCAAGGAGAACTACTCGGTCTGATGAACCCTCTATCCAATAACTCCTGTAATTGCACCTTCAATTTCTTCAATTCAGCTGGTGTCATTCTGTATGGAGGAATGGATATAGGATCAGTGCCTGCATGCACCTCAATCTCAAACTCAATCTCCCTATTTGGGGGCAATCCTGGCAACTTCTCAGGAAATACATCAGGAAACTCCGGAACTACCAATATCTGATTAAGATCTACAGAAGACTTCTGCACATATATCACATAAGCTAAATAGGTTGAACAACCTTCCCTAATCATCCTCTTAGCCTGGATAGCAGAAACTAGATTAACCCTAAACTCCTCTATATCACCCTGAAACTCAAACTCTGGCTGCCCCTCAGGCTAAAACCTAACCTTCTTCTGATAACAATCAATAACTGCCCATTGCCTCGTAAGCCAATCCATACCCAAAATCACATCTAACTCTAACACTGGCAATTCAATTAAATCAGCACGCAATATGTTATCATCAATCTCAATCACACAATCAGGATAGAAATAACCCACATCAACACTCTCACCCATCGGGGTAGCAATCACTAAAGGCACATCTAACAATTTCCTTTCCTTATTCAATTTATGTGCAAAGTGTGGTGATACAAAGGAATGAGTAGCACTAGAATCAAATAAGGCATCTGCAATCTCATTCTAAATTAGAATAGTACCTGTGACCATGTTATCTGATCTCTATGCCTTATGGGTGTTGACTGTAAATACTTTATCATGATCCCTATCCAGTGGGGCCTGACTATTGTTGGGAGTTTATCCTCCTCTACCTCTGCCTCTATCTAAAGACTCTCTGCCCACATTCTGACTCATCTGTACCATTGGCTGAGAAACCGTAGTAGATGGCTGCTACTCACCCCTCAATGGACATCTATTAGCATAGTGACCCTACTGACCATATCTCAAGCAAGCAGCAATTTGACACCAACACTCCCCTCCATGTCTCCGTCCATAAAACCCATAACTAGAGATACTGGGAGCCTGTGTAACTGGTCTAGAAGAACCATGAGAATAGGCAGGTGTTGACTGAACTACTGGCGGTCCCCTACTCTGCACTCTCCTCCTCTGACTACTGGTTGAAGATCGTTGATCAAATCGAGGCACTGGCTCTGCCTGCCTAGGCTAGGATCTGCTCTCCCCCCTCCTAACCTAAGATCCTGGACCTCCTTTCCTCTTCTGGTCCCTCTTTTCCCTCTCTGTCTTATACTTCTCTTCCATATGTGTGGTCTTATCAATAACTATCGTCAGAGAAGTGAATTTTATAGCCAACAAAGCATTATGAAGTGCAGCATGTAAAACCCTCTTAAACCTGCTAATCAAATCTACCTCAGTAGGAACAATATGAGTAGCATACCTACTCAACCTGATGAACTCCTCGGCATACTCCTCGATAGACGTGCTACCCTGCTCCAACTGCTCAAACTGAATCAGGTTACGGGTCTTCACCCCTTAGTAATGACACATCTATCAAACCCTAACGAAACTCAACCCATGAAGGTGGATGCTCACCATATAACCTGGGCTCCATCCTCCTCGAAAACCAGGTCCAAGCCTTCCCTTTCAGTAACAATCCCACCAGCTCAACAGCTCTCAACTCAGAATAAGGTAGTCTCCTAACTACCTTCTCAACCTCCTCCAGAAAGTCTACAGGGTCACTGCCTCTGTCACCCCTGAACTCTGGTAGGTTTAGCTTTAGAAAGCTAAATATGGATACAACACCCTCCTCAATAACTCTACGGCCTCCCTGTATAGCAGGCTCCCCAGGAACCCCTGCTTGCTGTATAGGAGCCAGTGCAATTGGTACTGCCTCTAGTGCCACGGGTGTGGACACTGCTACCGAAACTAGTGGTGGCAGTACATTCTGACGTGCCCGCCTCAAATCTGCTAAATCCCTGCGTAACTCCATCAATCCCCTCATCATCTCAACTCTCTAGGGATCATCGCCCCTTTCTGTATCCTCTGTAGTCTGTCAGGATCTAGATGGACCCTCTGAAACTAAGAACTCTCTAACCAATGACTCACTAGAGGCTAGCTCTGCCTCCCTGGCATCTCTATCCCTATCGTCGAACATCTCTATAATCTATCGAGAAAATAGGAAACGCACTCAGTATATCACAGAAACACAGAATACTAACACATAACAGATGATAACAGTAAAAGATTACAAAGGAAATCCTATGCTCCGTGGTTTACTTAATTCTACCCCATTTTGTACTTAGTCACTATTCCTCTGTAATTTAGGTACTATTTATCTGCAACCCTAAAACTCCAATGTCTATAACCCTGGCTCTGATACCACCTCTGTTATGATCCATTTTCGGATCGCGATGGTCCTAGGATGTAGGAGATGCCAATGGCGACCGGCACCCGTAGAACCCAGTATCACATGCATAGTCTATAACCATCAATTAATTATCCATTTTACTTAATTACTATTCTTTTTATCATTCTGTAATTCTTTCTGTAAACTAGTACAGTTCCCTATAATAACTATCATCACATATCATATTAGCATTAAATATCATAAGTCATCATCATATATATATACATGTTTATACTCTAACTAATCCATACATATCCCATGGATCAGCTAGATTATGAACGCCAAAAATACAAAATTCAAAATATTTACATATATCAACAGTGAGCAGAAAATCCACTGGATGTCAAAAGATGGGATTCTGCAGTCTATTCCTCTCCTGAACCTGCTTAAACAAGCAAAGAGTGAGTATATAAGATACTCAGTGAATCTATATGCATCGCCAATAAATATAATGGGTAACAAAGGAACAATTGTATCAAAAGATCAATGTAAACAAGTTATAGAATCAAATACAGATGGTGACAGAATAGCCAATAAGTATATCATAAGCTCGGTATAATATGGAAAGACAGATAAAGGGATGGATTATATGAAATCATACAGTCTCCAATAGCATCAGTATGGACTATATGCGAACATAATGTCTCCAGTAATATCCATATCAGTAAGCATAAGACTGATCAGGTCTTATGGCCAAGACCATAACCTTTCGCAGCTAGGGTATCAATAATACAATATGCACATCGCCGACAGTATATTCCCACTACCCTGTCAGATCGGTAGCTCTGTCAAGTCACATTAGGATCAATATAAGAAAGGAACATATCAATGGACAATATTATGCAACAATGGTATCCTCCATATCAGTAAGCTCAATATCATTCAAATCAATTAGCAATAGAATCAATGGCATTGTAATATATGAAATACAATGAATGATAAATGGTATGGTAGACAGCAAAGGTATGGAACAAAGGTTGGTTCGGCAAAGGAAATCGGAAGGCCAATTGACATGCCAATGTCGCTGGCGACGATGGCATTCAAATGGTAGGCCTATAGAATACAAAGCAATAGGCCAAGGCAAAAACAACTAGGCATTTTGTCAAACACTTGGTGGGCTCAAAATGGAAAGCCAATAGGTTAAGGTTTGGTGCAAATTTGGCATGCCCAATTCAACCAACAACAAGTTCACATTGCCAACAACACAATAGGAAACAATGATACAATATTAAACAATAATAAAGGCATCAAATTGGCTAAGAAATTCAAAGGAAAAAACCAAAGAAAATCAAGGCAAGTGAATAGTACTATAGGTTCGGCCAAAATGGGGTTCAATCATATAAATTCCAATCAACATTCCAATACTTAGGACATGTAATTTGATGCATATAGAACTCACCTAAGGCTTCCAATTGCCTTGGAAAATTGATTTCCACCCAATTGCTTCAAAGGAGGCAAAATGCGCAACTTGTGCAAACTTGATTTTCTACACCAAAACAACCATCAATTAGTTATCTAATAGCCTCCAATTAACATATTCTAAGATCAATTGATACAAACTAACACTAATTAACATAGCTCATTCAAACAACTTCAAATAGGTTAGGCAATTTAGGATTTTCTATCAAAATGCATCAATTGATGCAATCTAACCTGAAACCCATTCAATTCAACTCCTAAATCATCTAAATAAACCATAAAATTGAACAAACTAATTTCTTACATTGAAGTGAGCTTTTAGCCGAAACCCTTAAGCAATTCTACCTTAAAATTCCTTTAGCTTTCCAAGCAAATTAATGATGGATATTGGAAGAACAAAGCCTAAACTCGAGTTTTCTATAAATTTTCCTAAGAAATTTGGTGAGAAAATGAAGAAATGGAATGGAAGAAGAAGAAGGAAGTGGTTCGGCCACTTAGAAGAAAAAAGAAGAAGATGGGCAAATTTGTTCTAAGTGTTGCTTTTATATTAAGTCAAAATGATAAATTTTATTTTGGTCCTTAACCTGTGGCATAAAAGGTGGTGGTGAAGGAACCAACAGTGGAACAGGAGCTACCGGTGTTGGAGCAACCGGATGTTGCAATCGCTGTGTGATAAGCGCCTCCAATCTCTCATGGTTTTGTTGCATCTTATCAAATCTTTGTGCCACCGCAACATCCATCTGAGGTGCAAGTAGAGGAATCACTTCCTCTCCGACACTGCCCAAAGAACCCTCCTCTAAAGGATCTACCCTTCTAGGGTGGTCTCGTCCGCACCCATGACCTCTACCTCTCCTTGGAGGCATCTTAATTCTAATAAAGGTAGACAAACAACTTAGATTCATAACACGATGACAAACACAAATCTATACCAAAGGAATACAAAACAATGATAAGACATGAATCCTATGCTCTGTAGTTTACTTATTCAATCACACTTAAGTCAGTGAACTTGTACATCTATCTATCTATCTATAAATTAAACTTATAGCTTTGATACCGTCTTTGTCACACCCCAAAACCAAAAACATGATGGTCCTAGGGCAAAAGTAGGCTTAAGGCCACCATAAACCCATAAAATCCAAACTTGGATCAACGATCATTAGTAATATTCTATAGCCATGCAATATACTTCAATAGATAGATAATCCATCAATACAATATCACTTATTCCTTATCGATCAAAAGACAAAATATCATCGTCAACAAGGAATAAGGATTACTAATAAGCGCAATCATATACAAATTTTAATACAATTCAATCTACGGAACTACTATGATTAGTATTCCAAAATAATACAAAATATTATATAATTATTAAGTCAATACATTAGCTTCTTGGAGAGAGAAAAACAATCAAGAAGCTCTGTCTTTCTTGTCAACAACTTCTCTAGCACCTAAAATCTACAATAGAAAGAAAGAATGACTCGAAAACTCAATAAGTTATGGAGATACAATAACACTTAGGGTTTTACTTCGATTGATCAAAGAATAGATCGAATTTAATATATATATATAAATGCTTCTTCATATACCGGTTTATTCATATGAATGTTGAAGAGCAAAATCAAAGGAACTCAAGTAATTCGAGATTTACCAGACGAAACCACTGCAAATGACCCAAAACTGAATCAAGATTGCAATATCAATTCATGAGACAAAAACTAAATCAGACCCAATTCAGTGAAAATGAGTGACTAAACCAGAAACAACACTGAAGCGCAAACCACAAAATAGCAAACCCAATCTAGCGTAATCACAAAAGAACAAAGAACGAACCGGTAAATCTCCAGAACCCTAAAAGATTGTAATTCCATATTAGAAATCAACGAGGACATATAATACTAGAAACTGATCAAAGATCATAAGCAAAACACCAAAAGTTAACCAATCAATTTACTAAAAAAAAATCGTCAAACCCAAGTATTGCCTTCCCAAAAAAACAGGACACACAACTCAAAATCCAAAACTGGAATCAACTTCAAACAGTCAAAACTTAAATGAAAATCATGAACCAGAAACCCCAGAATCATGGACCAAAGAGATAGCGAAACTGAGACCTCAAAATTGGAAAAGGAAAACCCAGAATCATGAAACAAAAACCCCAAAACAAGAGCCAAAAGAGAACACACACAAAAAAAAATATAGTTTTAGACTATAAACTCACTGAGAATATATACAATATCAGACCCAATCAAAACCAAAGCAAAACACAGAAAGTAAAGCAATCGATTTACCAAAAATCACCAAACAAGGATAAAACCCATCAACCGAACGAGAACCAAGCCACCTAAGAAAAAAAAAATTTAAGCAAATCGATGAGAAAACGCAAAATGAAAATCGAAACCTATGAATCACGATAAACCCCACTGCAATCATGAAGCTAGAACAAGAATCGGATTGTCGTAAACTATCGAATTCAAATTAGACCTAAACAAAAACCTCAGTAACAGAATCAAAGTTGGAAAGCAACAAAACCAACTGAAACCCACGAAAATCCCACCCAAAATCCCAATCTGAAAACCAAAACCCAACTAAACCAGAAATCGGTAGCCAAAATTCAAACAAAAACTAGACGATGGAAACCCACACCGAAATCTCAATCTGAAAACCAAAATCATCAGAACCTCAAATAAAAATAGATGGTGAAAAACCCACCCAAATTGCAATCTGAAAACCAAAATTTTCAGAACATCAAATAAAAATAGATGGTCTCAGTCTCTCTTCTTCTCTATGGTGCGCGCATCCAAGGACCGGAGACTGAGAAAGAGCTCAAAGAAGAAGAAAAATGGTTCAGCAACTCACTCACCGGAACAGGATCCTTGGATTATGGTGGCTGTAGAGGCTTGCAAGATTTAAGCCTTACTTCTGATGGTGATGGTAAGGATTTTTTTTTTTTTGGGCAGTGTTTCTTCGAGGAAGAGAGGATTATCCGAGCTTTCTTGGTGGAAGAACAAAAAAATGTGAAGAAGGTTTTGAAGATTCAGAAAGCAAGGAGAGTTTAAGAATGAGAGAAGCATTTTTGTTGGAGCAAAAATAGATGAAGATGAGCTTTTCCTGTGAAGGAGAGGCAAAGGAGCTGAGAGAGGCCTGTGTTGTCAAAATGAGTTTTTTTTTGTTTTTTTTTTCTTTTCACATCTTTTTTTCGATGATGGCTGCCCCCCCTCTTAAAATTTTCTGTGGCTTTTCTTTTGTAAAGGAAATAATTAGGGTAAAAAAAATGAAAAAGACTATATTGCCCCTCTATCCTTTAATTTTAGAAAATTCAAACTTATGGGCTGAAATTTGGATTTGGGTTTGATTGTGGGTTAGATTGAATTAGGCTAAAAAAAAAATTTTGGACTTTCTATTCTTGGGTCTAAAAATCACACCTTAATCTAATTAATTAAAACAAACATAAAGCAATAATTAAATAATTAAATTTGGGCAAAAACTTAAACTCAATTTTATTCTTTGTTTGTTTTTCTCAAAATATAAATTATAAAATTATAAAATTCTTATTTCTTTTTAAATTTTAATTATTCTTAATATTTTTGAACAAATTGATAAAAACATGAAAATCCTATTTTTTAAAATAAATATATATTTTTTAAAAAAAGATGGATAAAATATGGTGTCTACAGTTTAGGACGAGCTAATCTCATGGTTCATATATCAATAAGTTATAAGATTCACTTGAAACTACTTTCATTCCGGAAGTTCATGTATCATGCATTGAATGATTAAGATTCATGCATTTTCTATTATGCATTGAATGATTAAGTTTCATGCATTCAATGATTAAGATTCATGCATTTTCCATCATGTATTGAATAATTAATATTCATACATCATGTATTGAATGATTAAGATTGATGCATTTTTCCGTCATGCATTAAATGTTTAAGATTCATGCGTTTTCCATCATGTATTGAATAATTAATATTCATACATCATGCATTGAATAATTAAGATTCATGCATTTTCTATCATACATTGAATGATTAAGGTTCATGCATCATGCATTGAATGATTAAGATTCATGCATTTTCTATTATACATTAAATGATTAAGGTTCATGCATCATGCATTGAATGATTAAGATTCATGCATTTTCTATTATGCATTGAATGATTAAGATTCATGTATTTTCCATCATGTATTGAATAATTAATATCATACATCATGCATTGAATGATTAAGATTTATACATTTTTCCATCATGCATTGAATAATTAAGATTCAATGCATGATAGAAAATGCATGAATCTTAATTATTCAATGCATGATGAAAAAATGCATGAATCTTAATCATTCAATGCATGATGTATGAATATTAATTATTCAATACATGATGGAAAATGCATGAATCTTAATCATTCAATGCATAATAGAAAATGCATGAATCTTAATCATTCAATGCATGATGCATGAACCTTA